>VWZD01005952.1:14463-36372 GCA_013396695.1 Sakesphorus luctuosus
AATCTTACCAATCATTGACAAAGTTAGTTTTTATTTTAATAAGTTCCAGTCTTGATTAGAACTTCAACATATGACTATTAGTATCAATCAGTAGAAAAATGCAGCAATTAAAATATATATTAAATGGAAATTTATTAAAAATATACGTAATTAAATATTATTTAAAATGTTTAAAATTTATTTATGGTAATGTCCATTTAATTTATTAATTTAGTTTAAATTGAATTGGCTTCTTGAATAGAAATGTTTTGAAACTAATACTTTTTCTATGCATATAAAATTATATTAGACAAAAAGATCAAATGAAAAGTCATGACTATATGAAAAGCATGCATTAGTTCACGAAATTCTGGAGACACAAAGTATAGAGAAATTTTTTCTATTAAAAATAATCTTTAAGTATTTTCTGCATCCCTTTAAAAATTTAACAGGAAATGAAACCATAAATAATAAGTTTTTGGGATCTTAACTTCCAGTGAAAATTTATATTAACCTAATGAATTCCTAAATTATAATGAGAAACCCCAAATTAATCTTTTTCAAGCTCTTCTCAGGAATGTAGGTCACCATGTTACATCTTTCTGGAAGGGCAGATCCATCTACTTTTTTACTTCTGACATATAAGTAGAAATTGGAACAGCTCTGTCATGTTTGTGTGCTCTCCAGGACAATCCTACAGGTTTGACACTTTACCTTTTAGGCAGAAGTGCATGTGGGAGGAAAAGAGGTATACCTGATTCTTACCCAGACATTCAGTGAGCTGGAAAATGCAGTCTTGGACAAATGCTGTGTTGTGCACTCAAGAACAAATTAATTGTATAAACTCATTACTTGAATGGTAAATACCACTGATCACTTAGATAATATTTTTCCTTCCAATCACTTAGATAATCATTTTCTTTCCTATTTGTTCTTTATATGTTTTGGAAGAGTAAGACAACCCATAATTTTAATTCTATTGCCAGAGGCAAAGTTGAAAAAGAGGAAACAACATATCATTTAGTTAAAGCAGTATGCTTTTAAATGGAAAAGAACTTCAATTTATGGCTTTGTTAAATTCAGTAAACTAAATTATGGTAACACTTATTAATATGCTGTTAATTTCAGAGCATATCAGAATTTAGCATATGGTTCTTGATTCTTTAATATTTATATTTATTTATGAAACACAGAAAAAAGCCCCATTCATATTCCCAACCAACAAAAAAATGTACTGCACTGTTACAGATAAAAAAAAAAAAGTAGACAACATATAACTAAAGTTTGCAATACTGTTGCACTGTACAGCTGCTATCTACATAGGTGACACACTTAATCTCTTAAAAATTGAGATTATTCTACGTGAGTATCCAGATATGAAGATAATGAAGGGTTTTGCAGTTGGCATCACAGGCAATTTTTGACTCTGGAGCAATTGGTCCTCTTACAGAAGAGAGGATTAAACCTTTTGAATGGGAGATTTAGAGTTCATTTCAAGATCTGCAATATTGCACATGAAAAATGCTCTGTAAGCTAACTGTCTCGCTTGCATTGTGGAATTCTCTGATAGTTATGGTAGGTTGGATATTTCATCCTTAACAGTGTTCTGGATGTTCAGGCTCTTTTAGAGCCACATAGTGCTTCACTGAAGCCAGAAGTTTCTCTGCAATACCCTGCTCGTATGAACAAGTGACAATGCTGGGGATCTACTTTAGATGTCATCTCATCTTGTTCCATTAATGAAATATCTTTCCATTCAAAATACAACTTCAGCAACTGATTCTCATCTTTTAATCAGAAAAAGTACTGAAGTAGAGTAAATTACTAGTTACAACTGTTACTTTAGGAAAAAAAAATGGTTTTATTCTACAAAATATTGGTCTCCTGCTGTGGATGAGAGGACTTGAAGTTTTCCATTGTTGCACTTTGAATCAAATGGTACTTAAAATAAAGAATAGAAATCTACCAAACCACCACCTTCCCCCGGCCCCCAACTCTCCCCCACCACTCCTGCAAAATCCCCCACATTAGTAATATTTGGAAAGCTTGTGGAGACTGAAAGGTGGGTGTGAAGTATCAACAAGCACAAGAGGAAGAACAGTTATCATTGGAAATAACTAAATTAAAATTACATTTAAATAGAAGTTACTATCTTGGGGGAAATATGAGGACAATAGAGTTATTGAGTAATATGAAAAATGATGCTGTGAAAAGTAAATGGCCTAATTTCAGAGAACTTCTGGACTGCTTTTTATGTACATATATTTAATATGATTCTTCATAAAATGAAAATTAGATAGATAGATAGATAGACAGACAGACAGAGAGACAAACTCTTTGAGGAGTTTATCAAAAAGGTGCATTTTCTGCCAAAGATTTTGACTGAAGAAACCAAAATTCCGCATAAAGTGGATACAAATAATGAAATACATATTAGAATATTTTTAAAAAAAATATTCTATAAACTGGTTTCCAAGGCTTGACTCTGATTGATGTCAACAAGAACATGGCATGTATTACTTTTGGCATGGTTTGGCTTGGATTCGAGGTACCAACAGGGCACTGGGCACTGCACTGGAGCCTTTGTTTAAAATAAGCTGTATTTATTGCATAAAAGTAAAAATAAAAAGGTTCAAACAAACCGAAGACTGGAACAGTGACAGACTAGAGACTGATCTACTCTGGTGATGCAGAAACTGTCCCACAGGCATATCTGGAGCTCTTCTAAGCCTCTCCAAACTTCATTTCCAGTAGAATAATTATGTTCATGGTCCTATTTAGTTCAGTACTTCTATCTTCTATTCCATCTACATGCATCCATGCATTTATCACCTGTTGTGATTGGAAAGGCATCATCTAATGTTGTAGACTCAGAATGTGCTCTGCTGTGCTTCTCAAGATGCTCTTATGACTGAATTTTACTATTGTTATTACCTAAGCTATGTAAGAAATACAAAGATAATCAAACAAGATTCAAACTGAGAAGTAAATGTTCATTACTTTGGGCACAATAATGTGTTGACAAAGTTCATGGCTTGCATACCGACAACTAACATTTTTACTTTGCAGAAGCAAGCAAGAAGACATCCACGGCCTTGTAGAAGACCTTATTCAAAACTAGTTTTGCTATTTTAAATACAGTAATGTGCTGCATGGTGTGGAATTACTAGATTCTATGAAGAACAGTATGGAATACATATTACAATTATAGATCATGTGCAAACTTGTAGACGGTTCTTCACAGATGTCAAAAAAACTCAAAAGTTAAAAAGCCAAACTGCACCTCTGAAAAAGTGTTACAGAACTGAGCTACAGAACCGGTTTACAGAACTAAAAATCTGCTACTCAAATTGCTAGGAAATACTAACTAATTTTAGTCATTTGTTCCACTGACATCAATGGTGCAGATGTTTTTTTTTAATAAAATACGGTTCCCTCAGTCACATTAAAAACAATATGAAACAAAATACAAAATGTGGTGAACATGGTGATGCTGATTTTGTACTGTATTTTGACAAACATAAGTATAAAAGGTATTTTAATACCAAACATCTTGCATTATGCTCTGCTACTACAAATAAAGTCATCAAACGCCAGACAGCAGTCAATATTGACATAAATGATACATGCCAGTGTTTCTGACATAAATCAGAGGTGATGTACAAGTATGGCATTTTCTTCAAAGACATACACAAACCATCCAATTGTCTTCAAACAACTCATACACCAATAAGACCGGTTTTCTTGGCACAGCACAGAAACTTTTCTTAATGCATCTTTAAAAATGTTCATGAAGAGGAAAAAGTATTTCTGAATAAAGTGACACGTAATCAGGGATTTAGAGCCTTGCAATTTAATTTTTCATTCACCCTGTAGTTCAAATTCTCTTGTTCTAGTTAATTAAGGAAATGTCAGATTCAAGATTGGAATCATCAACCTTCCCTACATAGAAAGTATAGCGCATGGAGCAAAGAAACCATGATACCCTAAAGCTTATGTCTCATGACAGATCCCTCAATTATGCAGATGATTCAGTAGAGAAATTTCACTTCTTACCCAAGTCAAAAAAAAAAAAACAAAAACAAACCCAAAACAAGACAATATAGCTTATACGACTTCAATCAGGCAGTCTATCAACTATCTGAAAAAAAAAAAAGTCAGAATGTATTCCTTCCTCTTCAAATGGTCACATGATCAATGTTTAATTTTTATATAACTAGCTAAACTAATTCCTTCTTCCTGAAAAATAAATTAGTAGATAAACTGCATATGCCCAATTCCAAAGGGATGTATGATCTACTTGTCCTAAAAATCATTCTTTTATGTTAGTCTGTTAAAAGTGGAAAAATATCATATCAGTGGCTACTAGCCTTCACTTCAATCAAACTTATCCTATTTCTTTCAAAAAATGTCATTTCTCTGTAGAGCCAGACACACAAGATATAGCCTGAAAGCTACCTTCAACAAATTTGTTCTACAGCATGAAATATTTTTGTCATTTTTATTAGTTATAATTATGACAATATGCTTGTTGAGATAAAATATTTTGACTTAAAAAAAAAAAAAAGATAATCCATATTAGATGTTCCTAATGATCTTCCAACCCTTCATGTCCATGGAAGTGACTTTCAGGAGAAATTCCTTTATGATCTTCCTGTGACTAAGGTGTAGCTCTCTAATCTGTATTTCTTTAAATCCTCCCATTTACCTTTCCTGAAGGTGGGCTTGATACTTGCCTTCTTCTTAAAGATAATAAAGAAATGGTCCAGCAAACAAGACTTTTTAAGATAGTAACAGGAGTGTGAAAACTGTGAGTGAAATGCCTGAAAGAGCAGTTTCCAGAAAAAAAATTGTTAATCAGGTGGACTAAGAAGGCAATGGCTAGAGTATGGCCAAGACATTGTTGGCAAACAAACAAAAAACTAGTCAACTATAAAAGGAAATAAAAGAAGCAGGAATATTTGTGGCAGACAGGCAGTCTCACTCTGTTGGTAGTGTCCCTGGGTAAGCCCAACCCCTGACCAGACAAGGTAGTGCTCCCTTCCTTCCCATGAGTCACAGATCACAGACTATTCTGAGTTGGAAATGACCCACAAGGGTCATCAAGTGGTATTAGAACCCACAATCTTGGCATTATTAGCACTGTGTCCAACCAACTGAACTAACTGCCACTACAGTCACCAGGAATATCTGGCATCCACCAGTGGGCTGGCAGCGCTGGGGCTGCACAAAAGGAACTCCACCTTGGGACAAATACTTGCTGTTGTGTGGATGGATCTACTAAGATAGGAGGGAATTTGGAATTAGACATAGAGCTGGCTCACCCACAGCTATGATGGGAAGGTGAGGGAACCCAAGAGAAGCTGCACTCCCAGGAGAGGGGCAATGTGAAAGGGGTTACCTGGCTGGTTGCAAAGGGTTGTTAAATATATACACAACTGTGCAAAGGTGTACATATAGATGTGGAATCAGAATTTCTTGGGATCCACTATAGAAGGTTTCTGATGCATTGGTTCTGAACTATGATAGCTAATGAAGTAATAAACTACATCTGTACTGTGGACTGAGCAGATTTTCTCTGCTGCAAAGCTTAGCCATGTTGAGCATCCCTGAACATTCCCTGCACATCCACGCTGCCCCAGTGTGAGCGTGTGTGCCCGTGTACTCCCTTGACCTCCTCCCTCAACAGAGTGAACAGTGTGGAACAGTTTCTTTTCTTTCTTTTTCATTCATTCATTCATTCATTCATTCATTCATTCGTTTGTTTGTTTATTTATTTATTTATTTGAGAAGGATTTCCTTGGAAATCAGCCAACTCCCCTGGGCCTCTTTGCTCTCTCCCATTAGATCCTGCCAAGCAATCCCTGAAGATACTGAAATTGCTTTCTCTTGTCAGAAAAATAAATTTACTGAATATGAGAATAGTGAATTAAAATATAATATCTTTTTCATATGAAAATGAAAATAATCCTACTGTGCAACATTCTGCCAAACTACAGACTTCGACTATCAATTATATTTGGCATCTGGGAACTCAATTAGAACAAATAAAAGGAAAAACTGTTAAGTTACATGTCTCAAAATATGTATTTGGTTTCTACTTAATAAGATAATGAAAGATGGAGGTGGAAGAATATATGCATAAAATTAAAGGATTAATAGATCTGTTATTGAGAAATAAATAGGGAGTGAGACAGGAACTAAACAAAGACAATAATTTTTTTCATTTTATTTTGTCTGAGCCCCAAAGAGAAAGATATCAGAATACTTGACACCATCCATGTCTGTCTTATACAAAAAGCAGAGGAAATATGGAAATGAAGGTTACTAAACATAATTACGGACTATTAAAGAATTAATATGATGCAAATAAATATTTTGTAACCCTGAACTCTCTAAAATTGGAAAAGGAAGCCTGGTATAAATGAAAATATCAATATTCATAAAAAGTGCAAATATGTCCATGGGAAAAATAGTTCTGTCTTCCTTAATAATTTCAAAGCATCTACCTAAAGACTAATGAAAGATTCATTAAAAAAAAATGGAACCACTAATATTCTATTAAATATCATACTTCGGACAGTGTGCTACTTTATTCAAATGAATCTACTTTAAATCAGCTTTCTTTTTTTTTGTTGGATAGGATATTCCAAAAATTTACATGCATGCAGCCATCATGTTGGATATCATGACACTCTTCTCATGCCTTCACCATGAAAAAAGATAGAGTACGAACATGATAAACTACAGTTTAATCATGCAGTTGTTTTTCCTGGGTGGTCTTATAAACAGCTGTTCTGTGTGCTCCTTTTCACTTATAAGATTATTGGGATTCCCTCACACATAGCTTCTCCTTTTATTCCTGATTAGTGAGGTTAGTCAAACAAGCTGAAAAATATGAGACTAATTAGTGTGTGTGTATGTGTGTTAGTTCTGTTCTATAATATGAAAAATGTCTTAGACACTTCAGTTATGCTAAACGTTAATGTACAGTCTATTTAAACCTTCATGAAGAGTATCTAAACATAAATCCCTGTACTAGAGCTATACTACATAAATACTTAAATAAGTGGTATTCTTTTCAGGGGTTAGTAGCCATAATATTTCTTGGCACTCATGACTTTCAAAAATCTAATTATTTAGTGAAGACCATAGATTTAGGCAAATTCAGACTTGTTACTTTCAATGATTAATAATGGGTTAAAATGGGTTTAAAACATGAAAGTAAAAGAATATTTTTTTTAATGCAAGGTAATTTTGAAGTATGCTAGCAATCAGATGAAATTCTTGTGATGACTCTTTCAATGTCAGCTTATCTAAGTTTCTCCATCACTTAATTCTCCACAAATCATTTAAGTTTTTGTACCCTTTTGCGGGTTTTGGCCAAGGAATTTTTTGCAGTAGACCTGAGGGGGCAGAGCCTGGAGCCATGTGGGTGCATCTGGGTTGTTATTCAATACCACCCATGCCATCACTGAGAGATGAAAGTAAGGGATTCTCACTTCTGAGAAGGGACATGGCTTCAAGTAGAACAACGGTGGGGGTACAGAGGATCCATCTGCCCCTCTGTTCATTGTCTTTGGGTCAGCCACATCAGTTTCGGTCAGTGACCATTCTACATGTAAAATATTCTCTATTTTGTACTCCGTTGTTATTAGTATTGTTGCTGCTAAAGTCAAAGTGTGGAGACAATGACAGATCTGCTCAGAGGAGTTGGAAACAATTTTGATCTAAACATTCGTTGTATTAGATGAGGAGCTACTTGTTAAAATGCTGCTCAGTCTGTTCATGTGGGTGTGGTATAGTACCACCCTGTGTATAGTAACGCATGTGCTCCTTGTGATGATATTTTTCAGAGCAGGAAGAGGGATCAGTATTGCTTTGTTAGTGTACTGTGTGATATCAGTTTATGATATAATAACATCAGGGTCAATGAGGATCATTGGGATGCGTATTCAGTGTTGCTCTCCTGCCCTGGCCTTGGCTGCTACCTCTGAGAGTTCATTACTAATCATACCTAGTCTGTGGGGACGCAGAGGGGAGGATGATTTTTGTCAGCCTTTTAACTCCTTTCCCTCCTTCAGTCCTCTTACAACAGCCTTTCAAAATTTTGAATTTCCTTTGGATGTTAAGGAAGTGTATTCTTGTTGCTAAGTCTGCCAGACCTCCTCAGTGTGGTCCACACCATGTTTAGACTCACAAAAGAGATTTCTAGGAAGGTCATTCAGAGATATGCCATGAGAGTGGATAGTCATGAGTAGCAAGGAATGTTGGAGAAAATGGGCCACTGTGGGGGTAAATTCTCTGCTCTAATGGTTTGGAAATTCACTTCTGAACAACTACAGGACCTTGTTAAAATGACAGAATATTAGCAAGGACAGTCCTGTGGCAACTTCAGAGAGGAGCAACTTACTGCAGTGTGCTGAGTCCTGGCTATGCTTTACTGGACACAGTTCAGTACTAGACAGCACCCTCAGGGCTGGAGGAACAAAGCAGACCAACAGGCACTGTGACCACTCAAACTGCAGCTGAACCAGAGGAACAATCCATGCCTGTAATAGTCACCCCTGTACAGAAGTAGAAATCCAAGACAGATCATCTCACATAGTGAGGGATGAAAAGAAAGCAGGGCCCTCAGAACAGGAGGAAGAGGCAAGGCCAGAGATAATCACCCTATCCCCATCCCCAAGTGAACTGTGACAATGTGAAAAGATTTCAGCCACTAGTTCAAAGAGCCCCTGGTGACCTGGCTCCTCTGATGCTGGGATACTACAGCCCACAGCATGAAACTAGACGGTAGTGACTATTCAACTGGGGGGGGGGGGAAGAGGGGGGAAGGTAGAAAAATAATGTTAACGTTTTTCCTTTATGTAAGGTCATTTAGAATCCCAACTGAAGAACAAATTTAGTTTTCAGATGTACATAAGGGATATAATGTAATAAACTTCATTTGAACAAATAACCTGCCTTGACATTCAAGTTGCAGGTGGTGAATTTTTTTTTTTTTAAAGATATTCAGTCTCCTGTAAATTATTAAATAATCAACTTTCCTTTGTTCTATTAAGTCATTTAAGTATGCAACAGAAAGCAGTATCCAAAGAAAAGCAAGTCTGTGTGCCAGGATTCTAACACTTTGACACAATGGAAAGTAAGTAATTCATATATTGCACTGTATCTCAAGATAGGTGTGTAAATTATCTACATTTTTTACTTGAAATTTACCTACCAGTTTTTGGATATATCATAAATGGCTGTAAGGCAGGCAGCAAGATGACTCTGTCCTTCACATTTCAGAAAATATGCCTGCAGCAGTCCTCCAGCCATGCAGAGTCTTGCTGTCTGTGTTCCAGAGAATTCATAATTTTGGAAGTGTGCTGGATTGCACAAGCTTCTATCAAAAGTAAAGAACCACATTATTTTTTTCTACTCTAAAGAGTATTTTGATACATAAGAGGTTATTTTTCAGTCTGTTAAACTTCATCAACAACATTATGTGCTAACATATCTATACTGAGTCCCTGAAACTTAGACATTGCTACATTTCTCAGTGGTAAAAATACTCTGGACTTTACCACCCTGACTTCAAAGTCCTAAAAGTGCTCAACATTTATTGTGTTTGTTTCTGAATTCTAGCAACACTTAAATGACACCTTATCTGTGTCCAGGCTGAGAAGATTTGTTTGTTAGTAACAGCGTGTGGCCATTCTTGCATTCACAAATGCAGATATAGTGGTTAGTAGAATTCTAGAATCATTAAGATTGGAAAAGACCTGTAAGATCAAGTCCAACCCTTGACATACCACCCTGTCCACTAAATCATTTCACAAAGTGTCATGACTACTCATTTTTTAACACTTCTAGGAATGGTAACTCCTCCTCTTCCCTGGGGAACCTGTTCCATTGCTTAGCCACTTTCTCAGTAAAGGCATTTTTCCTAATATTCAGCCTGAACCTACCCTGATGCAACCTGCATTTTCCCCTTATCATATCACTAGTTTCCTGGGAAAAGAGGCCGCCACCTCACATACAAGTACACATTAAGTGCTGTCCTCCAGCTTGCAGCAAAGTACCATTACTAAACTTTTTTTCACAATATACTTTTGAAAATTGAGCACATATTCTATTCTTCAACAATAAAATAATACAAAAAAAAACCTGAAGAGAAAAGATGTTGATTTCACTTTACATGTAAAAATAAAGATTTTTTGTACTTGTTAATCCAGAAAGGCCTCCAAAGTAAACAGAAAATCATTCCCCCCCAAAATACGCAAACAGCTCATTGTTATTTTCTATTGATTATTCTTCTGCAATAAATATTTGCATTAGCAAAGTATACAAATAATATATATTCTTCAAACTCAAACAAAAAGCTCACTGGACTTAAAAAGAGTTATAGTTGTTAGACATATGTCCTGAGAACTTGATTCCTTGTGCTTAAGATGTCAAATACCTTTGCAAGTGTGAATACAGAATATAGCATATATTTCAAAACTGCCTGGGGCTTAAAAATATGACCAGAATTATTTTTTAGAAGCATCAGTTGGAATTTTCTTCCAATTTGTTTGGTTCTTCTTCTGCAAATACGTATTGGCATGTCTCTGTGATTTAAGTATGTTAATCATTTCTAAGTTTGGATTTATTTATATTGGCTTTTCTTCTCATGGCATCATTCTCACAAAATCTTGAAATACGTCAGTTGATTCTCAGATAAAGTAAATGTCCTTTGATATCTGACTTCTATTTTCTCTGTACTACTTAAATTAGCTGAACTGATTTGCAGATGGCACAGTAGAGAGGAGCGATACAAATTTAACCATTGTAGCTTTCTACAGAGATGATGCTAAAAATGAATCTGAGAGTGTGAGAGAAATACATCTTTAGTTGCTGCAATATTTACTTGTTAATCTTTGATAAGAATGACTTTTGAAAACAAGTTTAAATTTAACTCTGATCTATTATAATGATAACCAAAAATAGAAATTATTTAATACTGTTATCCATATTTGTTAAACTATGAGTCTTGTTCATGGATCCTGCTCTCTATTCATCTTTGTGCGAGGGAACACAAGTCAGTAATTGTCTAGAATAGTAGTGGTTCGATACCTACTAGCCAAGTGAATTATTCAGAGCAACAATAACTGTTGTTGTCTGAGTAAACAGGTGTAAAACATAGGGGCATAATACGTAATTATAATTTCTAAAATTCTCCTATACAGGAAGCACAGTTATCATCATCTTGTTTATATAAGTGAACTAATTGAACAATCAGATATTATAAGAACAACTGCAAAATCTTTAAAGCCTTTATATTCCAGGAAAAGGAAAATTATCAGATAGATGAGCCAAAAAAACTGTTAATCAATCAAGTTACAGCTAAAATTATGATATTCGGCATTATTAGAGACTTACACAGTATTTTTAATGAGTGCTTTGTTTATTTCAAAATTCAGGATCTCTGAGGCACAAAGTTAGTCTGAAATGTCTTAATTTTCAAGCAATACAGAAGTCCTGGCTAAATCTACATCTGGCCCTTATTTTAGCAACCAGGCCACATGAGGCCAAGTTAATCCCATCAAGTGTCTACCTTTTTTATCTTTTGAAGGATAAGTAGATCAAGATTAAAAATTATTGGTGAAGAGGGTATGCCCTGTGCATAAGAGGAGGTTATTCCCCTGGTTATAAGAACAGGTCTTGGCTTGGCCATGTCTCTGTACATGTGTCTGTGAGGCATGGCAATAGGCAAATTAAGAAGATCAATGTATTTCCTGGGAATGTCTCCTAGCTTTCCTTCTGCAAAGTCAGAGAGGATCAAAACCAGGCTGTCTGCAAGGGTACAAGAAACACTAAGATTAGGGTTTTGATAGTACTTTGAGCTTCTGGTCTCTTAAGTCAAATAAACATGTTTTAGCATGACATAGATTTTAGACTCCCAGTTATCAGTCTGGTGGAATTAACCTGCATTTACAATGATTAATAGTGAATTTGGTCACATTGACAGAACAATCTGGTATCACATTTTCCAGAACAAGCAGATTTCTTAGTGGGAATACCCAAAAATAAATTTTGAAAGGATACTATGAATATACTAGGGCCTGTACAGTAAATTCTTAAGTCCCATTGGACATTTAATAACCCTTGAAATCCACATTAAAAAACAGTCTTGTAGTACGTAATCTTTAAAAATCTAAAAACTTGATAAAGGCTGTTCAGTATAGCTCTTATAAAGCTCTTGTAAAACATCCTGAGACCTTAAGGGTTTTCTTAAATTTCTTTTGTTTGTTTTTTTTAATTTTTATTTTAAATAAATATTCATTTGCATAAGTAGGTATTAGGAACTTAGACTTTTAGATACTATTAAATTAACATTTCTTCAGCAAAATTCAGTTGGTAATTTTGTTTGGGATTGTTTGTTTGTTTGTTTTTTGTTTTGTTTTGGCAACATTCCTGGGGATTATTTCTAATCCTGCTGCTATGGAAACATTTTGGACTACCAAACATGCTATAAGGGACATATAAAGTATCACTTTTTCAGATGAAATATTGAGACCATATTATGCACTACCATGTATTATTCCAGGTCAATGTCAGCGTAGTATGTCTTGAAGAGAAAAGATAATTGGGTTTTCAAATGCATCCTTTACGCGCACACACACGCAGACACACACACAGACACACACACACAGACACACACAGACACACACACACATATCCATATCCTCTCACTTTCTGTTGTCTTCAATGGGCAAGGTGGTTTTTCCTAAGATAGAAACACTGGCTGGATATTGCAAGAGGATCAGTCTGGATCCTGACATAATTAATGTATTTCAGAGATGTGGAGAGCTGACATGTTTCATTGACTTTGGGCACTGCAGCCTTCAAAAGGGTATAAAACACTGCTAGAGATTTGGTCAGCTGGGCTTACTGACCTATTGAGGCTGAAAGTGGCTTCTGGATGGATCTCCACTTCCAGAGGGATGCCTGAAGTGTATGTCCAGCCCAAAGACAGGGAACACCCACTTTTGGATGGATGAATAAAAGCACTGGGATCTGGTCAAACAGAGATAAAATCCTCAAATAGCTACACAGGTGCTTTGCTGCTATGCAGTTGTGAATTCTGGAAGATCAGAGAGAGTAAACCTGTTTCTAGCTGGACCTGCTTATATTATAACTCTTTACACATAAGGATTACTGATCAAATCTGAGACTAAGTGGACCTAGCTGCACCTAGAGTTCTCTAAGAAGTTTAGAAAGCAAAGAGGTCTCACTGGAGCTCATGACTCCACCAGAGGGACCAAAATGTGATGATATTATAGTCCCTTGTAATAGATGATAGAGTTGATATTTAGATACCGCATCAGCAATATTTAGATACTGTATCACAAATACATCTAATCATAATCATCCATGTAATCATTGTGTCCTACTTCTCATGTCTGGCCAAGAACCTTCCCTCTCTACAAAATCTATGTTGGTAAGTTTCTAGAAGTATTCCTCCAAAAATATTTTCTGTTTATAAAAGCACAGAAATATATCTGAGAATAAGCAGAAAAGCTTGGATACATCCATTTACAATGAATATGGAAAGCTCTGGGGATAAGTAAGAAATATAAGATTATTGTAGCATAAGAAAAATTTTGCTCTAAATTATGATAGCTGTTCAACTTTCTACACCAGACTTCATCATTGACAGTGTCTACAGACATTAGTGTCCTCAATGGAGTTGAGGATGTGGGATTTAAAAACAAAGTATTCCAAAGTACTTACTGACGAATAGCTTTCCTAATAACTCCATCTAATAAACTGGTGACATAATTTATGTAACATCTAACTTCATAAGTTACCCATGTAAAAGTTTTTACACTAGGATTTGAGAACTCTAATTTGAAAAGTTTGTATATTTGAACTTTGAAAAAGTATTGAGATTTGAGAGTATCTTAGATTCCCATTGTCTGAATATTGTAAACTGTGAAACAAGATTACAGTAAGAACCTGATAGTTATTTCACATTATAGTCCAAATGAATTTTCTGTACTAAAAAAAAAGAAAATCTGGAATAAATGTCTTTAAATAGAGCCTTACCTCTGCGTTATTATTTGTGTTTTAATATTTGTTTTATTTTCCTTCCACTGCCATTAATTTCTTTTATCAAATGAAACAGTCTTAGATATAGAATTTAAGTGAGCAGTTAACATGATCCAAGGACCGTCTTTCAAAGCTTTTTTTATTTTTTAATCTTCAGGGTTCCTCCATCTAATTTAAACAATGCTGACTAGAATATGCTACTGCTGTCTACATAAGTGAAGTTCTTATCAAATATTAGGGCCTAAAATGAGTAATGAAAAAAACTCAATGTATTGATACAACAAACATACCCAAAAGCAATCCATGCACTTGAGCCCCACAATACACATGGCCGAGTGGCAAAGCAAATATGGAATCTTACAACTGGATTTTAATGTATTTAGAGTGATGTTATGAGCTAGCAACACCATAACTGGAAGCAAAGCTTGGCAGATAAGCAGTTTGTGTAAAGTGAATGAATACAGCTATGCTCTTGCTGGAACTCTGCAAATGAGGCTGCATGCGCATGTGCTTTGTTGCTGCTTTTTTCTTCTAATCCATTTTGCCTATGGCAACAGCAAGACTGATGGTTATATCATAAATAAAATAGATGAGATAAAAATACCATGGAGTGAGAAATCCAAATCTATCTTCACTAAAGCTGAATTAATATACTTTTGCTAATAATAGTATTATTATTCTCTTCTCTCTTAGCTATTTGGGGGGAGGAACCCTTTTGCTCTGTTCTTGAGCAGTTAGCATTTTGGCAGCTCAACCCAAAACACATGTAAAAGAAAACTTGAATATATTATATAATTTAGGGCACATTCTAATAAATTCAGTTATATCCAAATGCAGGAATGGACCACTGTCCATCCCCTCTTTTTAGTAAACTCTTACAGCCACTAAGATCTCTTGTAGATGTATTACAGGCTAAATAATATGACTCAGATCATCCAGACGCAGCCTCTGAACATTGTGAAAGAACCATGTGCCCATATAATTCCAGCCAAAACAATTTCCTGCTTAACCAGTTTTTAAGGGTGGAGAATGTAATTATAAATCAGAGATGTGGCAAGAATTCAAAGTGATGGCTAAAACAGGCTGGCAATGGTGTGGGGCTCCCTTTTGTGCTGATCTTTTTCTCTGTGTCCCCAAGACAATGCCACAAAACATTCTGGCATCTGGTTTATTGGCTTTAGCTGCTATATTCTGTTGCAAACACCTCCGCAATAAATACATAGATCTGTATGTGCATCTCAGATCTGTCTGGGCAAATGAGATATTCCATTTGTTTGCAGGGAAAGAAAATCCATTAGAATGAAAAAAAAAAGTTTGCTAGCCTGAAACATTATACTTAACTTCAGTGTGAAAAGGAGCAAGAAAACACATTCCTCCTGTTCTTTCATTATGGATTAATAACACAGCACAAGTTTTCATTTCCCCTGCTGTTGAAATAACTTTAATGAAACACAAGAGCAAAGAAATATCTGAAAAGAAAGTGTGGTTTTGATAGAAAGGCTCATGTTGTTTCTATGCTGTCCTTACATTTCTCTATCTCCTTTCTGCCTATTCTGAGATATTTTTATTTTAAAAATAATTCTTATCTTCATATATAGAGACAGAAAATAATAATTATCTTTTTACAATTCCCAAAACATTAACTAGGTTTTAAGTTGTTGATTTATGGTATTTAGAGTATTTCTCTTTGAAAAAAATCATGTACTCTTAGTGAGAAAAAAATTCAGCATGTCCAGATTTTTTTTCTGACGTCAGGATGATAAATGCAAAGAAATCACTGTCTAAAATCTTAGTTATTGGCTTTGCTCTCTGCTCTGTATTTTCTCAAGACTTGAAAAACTAGCAGATGGAACTAAAGAAATGACAAAGTTGTTTCATGTCCAGAGTTAAGTATACCTGCAGGTTTTCATGTAAAAAACATTGACTGCCTCAGTGGGATATTGAGGCTGTTTTTAGCAAGGAACTATGGACCCATTTATGTATTACACAGGATCAAGTGCTTTAATATTTCTAAAGGTATTTTTAGTTTTAGTCTGCCTTCTTGCTTTCAGCAACCTGAAACTCTGGTGGCAGAATTAGGAAATGTATTATTACTTTCACTGCCCTGCATTGGTGCATTTTGAAGTACTCTTATTCTATTTTTGTTAAGAAGGTGATTCTTGGTTGGGGTTTTTATTTGGCTTTGGTTTTGTTGTTGTTTTTGGCTTTTTTTTTTTTTTGACATGTAAATCCTCCTGTTTCCTTTCTGTTTCTAAACTCTAATGCTTTTTAGCTTTGGTTTGTAATCCTGCACCAAAACATTCTCACCCAATTCATCTGATGTCTTCTAGAATGTAGACTCAATTTCACCTCAATCCCTGGAAAGGTGATGGAGTGCCTAGTTCTGAAGTCCATCTCTATCCTCATGGATGACAAGAAGGTGATTAGAAGTGGTCAGCATGGATTTAGAAAAGTTGTCATCTTTGACTGACCTGATTTCCCACTACAATGAAACAACTACCTGAGCGGATGAGAAGATGACAGTGGATATCATCTACCTTGACTTCAGCAACATTTTTGATGCTGACTCTCACAATATACTCACAGGCAAACTCAGGAAGTGTGGATAGGATGAGTGAACATTGAGGTGGATCGAGACTTGCCTGAACAGAATATCCCAAAGGGTTGTAATCTGTGGCACAGGGTCTAATTGGAGGCCTGTCACTAGTGCTGTCCCCTAGAGGGGTAGTATTACTTAACTTATCCATCAATGACTTGGATGAAGGGGTAGATGCCTCCTCAGCAGGTTTGCTGATGACACAAATCTAGTCAATACCCCAGAGTGCTGTGCAGCCCTTCAGAAGGACCTCAACAGGTCGGAGAGATGGGCAGAGAAGAACTGTCTGAAATTCAACAAAGGCAAATGCTGGATCCTGCATCTGGGGAGGAATAACCCTGGGCACCAGTACAGGCTGAGGGCCAACCTGCTGGAAAGCAGCTCTGGCGATAAGGATCTAGGCGTGTTCATGGAAAATAAGCTGTCCATGAACCAGCAGTGTGCCCTTGTGACCAAGAAGACCAATGGTATCCTGGGGTGCCTTAGGAAGAACATTACCAGCAGATCAAGGTAGGTGATCCTGCCCCTCTACTCAGCCCTACTGAGAACACCTCTGTAGTTGGTCTGGCTGAACTGCAATTTATTTTCTCATAGTAGCCCTTGCAGTGCTGTGCTCTGCATTGATAGCTAGAGAAGTGTTGATAACAAGCCTGTGTTATGTCTACTGCTGAGTGCAGCACTGTAATATTTCTTCAGTCACAGGTGAAATCCTGGGAGGGGACAGTTGACCCACAGTGACCAAGGGGATATTCCATAACATATGATGTCAACCCAGATATAAAACTGAGGCAAAGAGTCAGAAGGAGGTATTTACTGTCTCGCGATGGCTGCTTGCTGACAACTGTTGTGAGTGCTGGAGCTCTGCTTCTCGGAGGGGTGGCTGACCATCGCTTCTTGTGGGAGGTAAAGATTGACTGCCAGCTTCTGTTTTGCCCATGTGCACACTGCTTTAGTTTTTCTTCTTTTTGCATAAATATAAACTGCCTATATTGTAACCCACGGTCTGAGTTGTTTTCTTGTCCCTCCCTCCCACCTTACTCTCTCTCCTCTCCAGCTGTGAAGGTGAGATGTGGAGCAGCTCTGTGGGCACCTAGCATTCAGCCAAGATGAGCCCACAAAAGCCTCTGCAGCATTGTGTCCAGTTCTGGACTCCTGAGCACAAGAGAGACATGGAGCTCCTAGAGGAGGCCCAAAGGAGGACAACAAATATGATAAAGGGTCTGGAGCATCCCTCCTGTGAAGAAAGGCTGAGGGAGTAGGACCTGTCCAGCACTGAGAAGAGACAACTGTGAGAGGACCTAATCAATCTTGAGGTGAAGGTTGGGTCAGATGACCCACTGTGTTCCCTTCCAAACTGACCAATTCTGTGATTTTGTCATTCTGTGACTTCATACTACAAGACAAACAATAAGTGAGTGCCATGGTTTAAACCCAGTCAAACCCCACACTGCCACTCACTCACCCTCCTACCAGCAGGATCAGGGAGAGAATTGAAAGGGTAAAAGCTAGAAAACATGTGGGTAGATTACTTCTCTGTTTCCCATGGGCAAGCAGATGTTCATCCATCTGTGGGAGAGAAGGGCCCTATCACGTGTGATGGTTACTTACAAAGACAAACACTATCAATCCAAGTGTGCCCCCTGCTTCCTCCTTCTTCCCCCAATTTTATATGTGGAGAATAAAGTCATATGATATGGAATCTCTCTTTGGTTAGTTTAGGTCACCTGTCCAGGCTGTGTCTTTTCCTAGCCTCCCATGCACTCCCAACTTTCTCACCAGTGTGGCAGTACAAAAAGCAAAAAAGGCCTTGGCTCTGTGGAAGCCCTGCCCAGAAATAACAAAAAACATCTCTGTATCTATGTATAACACAGTCCCATACTAGCCACTGTGAAGAAAACTAACTCTCACCCAGCCAAAACCAGCACAGTAACAGTCATTTTTATACCCAACAAATATTACACAAATAACCACTCACAACTTAGCAGCCAGCATACAACACGTGCATCTAGTTAAGCCTATTCAATCAATGCCAATTGTATCATCAAAGAAAGATCACCAACAGAGATGTTAAGAGGATATCAAAGAGACCTATAGTTCCTCTGAGGAAAAGAGTCTGTTTGTCAATGTTGATATGATCATGAGACTCTCTGCAGCACTGGAGAAGGCACCCAGGAGCACCTGGGCCCCTACACTTCTCTTTCTGGCTCTCTCTGGGGAGACTTTTCCCTTTTCCTCTCATTCATTCTGTCTCTCGTCACCCTTGTTTCTTTCCCTAGGATAACCTTGAAGGCTATATATGTCATCAGCTTTAGATTCAAAGAATAAAGTTTTGGCATGTCAGTTCATTTCAACTCCTTTTTTGAGAAACAGTATAAATACTTCCACATCAGCTCCTTATTCAAGTAGGCTTTATTACAAATGATCTATTCATGAAGCTAAGTTGTCCAAGAGATGGAAAACTAATTTGGTGCCGGGTTTTCAAACAAAATAAATAAGTTTATTTTTAATATGAAAATCATTTGTTTGCATCACTATCCAGTCAGTGAATAAACAGAATATCAAAACAGATAATAAATATACATGACAATAATTTATAAGCCTATGTCTGTGCCTTCTGAGCTGATCATACAACAATAAATGGTACCCATTTAAACCATAGATAACTCCTCTATAAAATAGTTACCATCATTTTTTTTTTAATTAATCTGTGTTTGGAAATGCAGTAACTAAAATCTTGACTGGAAAATATTGCTTGGATTCCTAACAGATATACAAAAGCTACTGCTAAACTAGCATCACCGTGATACTTGACTCATAGAGACCATAAAATTCAAAGCATTCTTGTAAAAGTATACAGACTGAATTTTTTTGGTTGGTTGGTTGGTTTTTTTTGGGAGCCTGGTTTTAATTTTTTCACCTTCTGAATAAAAGCTTTTAAATCTACCCTTTGTGTTCTGTCTTTTAGGAAACAATTATCAAAATCTTGATTTCTGTTATTAAATGGGGTTAGAAATATTAGAAACCGTCTTTTATTTTTTTGTTTTGAAATCATGTTCATGCCAGAAGTCATCTCATGTCATAGGTCTCTGAAAAAACAAAACACATCTAAACTAAATGGGATATGACTGCCTTGAGCTAGAGTTATATTTATAAATTTTAGTCTTAATATTTAGTTTTCTATTTTTCTCAGATAATCCCATAAACCCAAAACAAACCACTTATTCCCAATAAAAAACAGCCAAAGGAAATCAAAGAAGCATAAAAAAACCCCAAACCAAAACAACAAGAAAAAAAAACAAACCAAAACAAAAAAAAATTAAAACAAAACACAAAACAGCCAGAAAACTAAACCAACAGTGAAAAACATGGATATTCAGAGTTATTGTTGAAAACAACCATTGAGGTTGGCAGTATGTGAATTTGAAAATTAAATGGTTAAAAGTACATGGTGGGGCTTGACACTGGATTGAGATTTCTCAAGATGAGTCCCATATTTGCACCTTAAGTTTAGTGTTGAATTCATCTCTTCTGTGTGGCTCACCGCAGGTGTTTAGTTAGTCCAATGAGGTTATGTAGGCTCTTTCCATCATTTATAGAGGAATTTCAGTGCTGAATACTTTCTTGTTCATTTTACTTTGACAAAGTTTATAATCCTGAAAAAGGATTTGGTCTCTAAATAACATGTAAATATTTTCCTCCTGTTCAGAGACTTTTTTTGTATTTCACATCTCTAAAAGCATTTTAGAAACAAAGTAAACACAACTGTTTCATATTTTAGTGAGGCTGTAGAAGTTTATAAATTAAAATAAAAGGAAAAGCAGAGGGAAAGAGGGGAAGGTAGTGATNNNAGAAGGAAAGAGGGGAAGTTAGTGATGTCATCACATCAAATTTTATTGCACTCTATGTCATTTGTGCAAGGGGCTATATTTGATAGAGGGGAAAATTTATGATTTTAAAATTACCATTGCAATTTTAAATAGTGAATTTATCAAAACCACTTTTTTGTAGTAAATAGATCCTATGGGTAAAATACTGAAATCTTTTCAGTGATTGTTTGTTTTTAATGTGTTCATTATTCCAAGATCAAAATTAATTGTATGGAATGCAAAAAATAAATTTTGGATATGTTTGCTTCATCATTTAAAAACCTTTTCATCTGAATATTTGATTATGAAAAGACACTCTGGCTAGACAAAATTCTGAACTTCTTCACTCAAAAAGGAACACTTGTTTGTGTTTTACAAGATATTCAGTTAGTTTTTTAATCCATTCTTCCTTCTGTTATTTGCCTCAGAGTCTTGTAAGAGGCTCTATTGCAAATCTTACAATGTTTTTCAGTCTGGTAACAAAATGTCTCAACGTTTGTCTTTCTTTTAATATTATATATATAAATCAGGTATTTTTATGAGACACCTATTATGGAATCAGAAGAGGAAAGTAACCAGCTTATACTTCACCTGCAAAACTGAAATCATGTGGAGTTGAAACAGGTGTCAGAGAAATGACCGTGTTCCATCTGATAGATTATTATTGTACAATTAAAACATTAATGCTCAAGACTATTAGATTTTATAGTACACTTCTGCAATTTCTTTTCTTAGTTGTTGTTCAGATATCACACAAAAAGTACTTGGTCTGCAAAGAAAATAAGGCTCTTAAATCCTAGATTAGTTGTCCCTGTAGGCAGTTGCATATGAAATGAAGACAAGATGTTAAATTGCAAACACCTTTCCTTGCTCAGCTTCTGTGTATTCTGACAGCTTCTATTTTTACCACTAAACCTAGACAGCTAAGGACTATACAAACTCTTTTGGGGATCCTGATTGAAGATAAGTGCATTCTTACCGTTCCATAATTAAGCCTAGAAGAGAGAATGACTTATCATTTACTTTTTAATCTATTGCATGTGATTCCCACTCAACTGCAAGTTTTGACTCTCATTCTTGGGCACTTAATTATCCTCCAGCATGAATGCAAGAGTAGCATAAGTAAGTAATTTGGGATTGTGGGTTCTTGTAAACTTAAGATCGAGATGTTACAGCACACTGTGAACTTTTAACTCAGTATCCACAAAGCTTCCTCTGTGTTTTTTTGTTGTCATTGGTTTTTTGGGTTTTTTTAATGAATGTACATCTCAGTTGTTTGTAATTTAAAAGCAACATATTCAAATCTCAGATACTTGAAATCTCCTTGTAATTATTGCAGGGTATCTTTTTTTTTCCCCCCCTTTTTTCTTGCTGCGCTGGAGCTGC
>VWZD01005953.1:0-33172 GCA_013396695.1 Sakesphorus luctuosus
CCTCTGACGCCTCTGTGCCCGCCCCTGGCCCGGCCGCACCGCCCCCCAGCCCCCGCGGGGCGCTCCCCGCTCTGATGGCGGGGCCGGGCTGGGGCTCGGGGGCCGCCGGCGGCGGTACAAAGGGGAGGGGGGCTGGGAAGGGAGTCTGAGCAGGGAAAGCCGTTGGAGGGAGGGGAGAGGAACCAGCAGGTGAAGGCGAGAAAGGCTGGGTTCGAACTAGGGGTGTCGCTGTGTAGCGAGACGGGGTGGGGGTTGGCCCCTCTTGGTGTCCATCCCTTCTCGTTCCACGGGGAAAACCAGCGTAAACCGCCCCTACGCGGCTAATGGAAAACATGCCCCTAATGAAACGAAGCCTCCGGGCCACGGAGAGGGTGTCTGAGCGCCAATTTAAGCCTTCCCCTTCTGCGGTTTTTAAATGACGCAAATAGCATTGGAACTATTCGCTTTAGGCGGCTTCGTGCTTTTTAAGTGCCCGAACTTCACCTCGCCATGATTTAGGTGATTATCTGAAGTGATTTAAGCGATCGTCTTGCCCGAAGCGATCACCTCAGCTTTTCGTTAAAGTCGCTTTGAAAACAACTAGCTCCTGTTGGTCTGTGCGGTCTTAAAGGCACTGTTTTAAAGGATTTATTTTTAGCTAACAGCTTAATACTAAAGAACACATGAAACTGCACATACACACACACACACACACACACACACACACATACACACACACATTTGTGAATAATCATTCTTCACGGTTATTTACATTGTAAGTTTTTTACAATTTGCTCCTTACTGTTGACACGGTTCTTTACAAGCTGTTCTACACCGTATTTCCTGCATACGCACGAATTGAGAGCTGACACAGTAAATTCGGGGAAATAATACAGCATAAGTTAAGGGTGTAACTGTGCTTTCGGAACGTATCGCAGAGCTGGCCAAGCCAATGCGTAAGTGATGCCGAAATCTCTCAGGACGGTAGCAAACAGTTCTCTCTACAGCAGGTTGCAGTTTGTAGATGAGGCTGGTTTGTAATGTACGGCTTCCTGTTCGTGAAAGCTCTTTGCAATATTTGTTCTAAAGTGAAAAATCTTGCCGTATATTTCGTTAACTGACAGCCCGAGAGCCGGAGCGTCAAGCAGGGAGGCAAGTCTGGGCTCTGATCCCATAACCGCTAAGGGAGTGAGTCCTGTTTATCAGGACTTCTAGGATAAATTGTTCATAACCTTGGCAACTAGGAAAAAAGCTCCCGCTTAAGAATCAAGCAAATGAAGATTGAAAATTCCATCTTATGAAATATATATCATGAACAACCAAGGAAGGTATACGAGATGCTGGGTATAGCTCATTTTCAGGGAACAGACTTGGGTAGAAGATTAGAAGTACACCCAGGAGGTGGTTGTAGGACGTGGTATCAAAAACTTGATCATTCTGAAGTTCAGTGTGCTAGAATCGTTCATGCATGAAGCTCCCGCAGTACCTGAGAGAGGAAGGTGCAATTCGTATCTTTCTGTGCTTGACAGCATGCCTTCTGGGGAGTTATTTTTATATTAAAAATATGTGTTTGCTTTACTTCAAAATATGTGAAATGTCTTTGGTTTTGGGTTTTATTTGGGTTTTTTTGTTTCGGAGGGGTTTGTTAAATTGTTTAAAATTTTGCACACTATTTTCCAGTGGTTCTGTTGCTGGTATAATTTAACAGGGGAGTTGTGCATTTGCCATATTGTTGCTGACAGGAATGACATGGTAAACCACTGAAAACAGGGGTAAAAGCTAGCTAAATTGTTGTTCTAAATCTACATGACAGGACTGATTTCTAGCTTGATTGTGTATTTTTCTGGACACTGTCTGCTTCTTGTTATTTAGAAACACATTCAAATATGCAAATAAATCACTGGCTGTTCATGTAAGAGTATTAGAGGTTCCTGCAGAGGAGGAGCACGGCAGGAGGAGGTTACACAAATGTGTCGTTTTGATTCGTTACCTGACCTAAAGGTATTGGCATAGATAGAAACATTCCCATTAACTGGGGGTCTGTGATATTGACATATTATTTGCTATGAAGATCCTGGAATTTAATTTCATTTACCCAAGCCTGCAAAAACATTTTTGATGAATTGGGCCCACATAAAAAAAAAAAAGAAAGAAAAACAAGAAAAAAAAAAGAAAAAAAAACAAGAAAAAAGTAAATCGCCAAACAATTGGTTTCATCTTATTTTATTATGGATAATAAAAACAAAGAAACAAAGTATGCATAATACCAGCATGTATAAGGGATATAAATATATAAATGCCTATGCACCAGTGAGTAAACCAATGACTAGATTTACATTGTTGGAAATGGTGTTTCCTGGTGCGGATTTTTTCATAATTCTTTATTATGGAGCTATGCATTGTCCCTTACAAATAACACTGAAATATATAAACCACTTTTATTTTTGCCAACACTCATATGTATTTTCCTTTTTGGATATCTTAAGTCGTCATATTCCCTGCTTTGTTAAAGGTCTGTTTCCCATTAAAATTAGTAGGAGCTCCCCCAACGGCTCTGACAGACATTGGATTACGCACTAAAGTAGTCCTACACTATGTTTCATGCAATACCAAAGAATGAATAAGCATGAAATCCGATTAGACCTATTTTTGTCAGTATTATAGTTCTTGTGGTTTACACAATTGCTACATAACATATTTTGCAGATTATGTCCATTTTTTGCATTTTAGAGAAATAGATATGTTCTCCCACATTTATTTATTTAATCCCAGTAAATTATATAGGTAACTACTCACAGAAAGAAAGAGTAGAACAGTGAACTACACAGGGAGTCCATAAGTGCAAATTTTTGCAACAGATTCAAGAGTGGTTTGCACCTGAGGCTCTATTGCCTGATGAGAAGGACAGAATAGCAGAGTGCAATTCCTAGTTTCTGTTTCTAACCCTGGGGACCAGCCAGGTGTGTGACCTTCTCTCAATTTACAGGTCTGTGGATGGTAACTTAGAGTTTGCCTCATTGAAGCAGATAAGAATCTTGTCTGCAATGCTCCAACAGCCACTGTTGAAAGACTTCCAGAAATATACAACATTGTGTAGAAACAGTGTCAGAAACACAAACCCACAGAAATAGCAGAGCTCTTGCATGCCAGAAACATTCAACTGTGGATGTAAGTCAAAAATATCAGGGATAATTCATGTCGACATCAGGAGATAAATTTTCCCTACACCATGTACAAACTGAAATCTATTTTAGATTAAGTGTAGAAAGTGTGGTTTCTGGACATGGGAAAGAAAGAGCTCATGTAAAACACAGTAGTAACTTCTCAATGAGTTTTTTCTTCTCTTGAGTAATTTTAGGGGCATAAAAACATCTGTTTGAAAAAGGTGACCACTTGGAACTAATTTTTTTTTTTGAGGTTTGCTTTAATTTTCCTTAGTATTTTGTGGGGTTTTTTTCCAAGCTATAAGCTTCTGAAAGTCAATAATAGAGATCTTCCACCCCATGATTTCTGCTGAACTAGAATTATATTACACTTTGTTGGTGTAAGCTATTTGTTTCACTTTAGACTATTATACCTGTGAGTTCTGAACTTGCCTCTCTAATTCTGTTTGAGTTACTCAGTTATGGTAAAGTCTATCACACCAATGTATCCTGACTGTTCACTGATACTCTCATGTCACAGGGGTTTTAGAAACCTTACCTTGCCTCTTAAAAAAAAAAAATTACCTGTATGCACGTAGCTTCGCAAACACCCGCAGCTTACGAATGTGAATGCCATTCTGGACATTGCTGCACCGCAGAATAAAAAGACGGGAGCATCATGTAATAACATGGTTAAGACTCTCAAGACTCTGTTAGTGTGCAAGCTCTCAGGCTTGTCCAGGTGGCAGCATGAGCTCCGGCATCCTACCTAGCTGCTCTGGGAAATGAAAGCAAGTTCGCACCTCTCCCGTCTCATCGTAAGAGGGCTGTGTCATTGCCCGTGCGGGAAAGCAGGGCACTGAGGTAATTCTTTAATCTACCGCAGGAGGGGTGGGAGTCTGCGGGAACGCTGAATTGTAGCACCAAAGTGCTGTTTCAGCCGTTGTTTTGAATCACATGGCAGCAAAACAAAACGGATAAAAGGAAAAGAGAATAGGGGAAGTGACAGGAATGATTAACATCTTAGAGAAACATCAGCTGCATTAGCTCAGGTTAGTACTCCCCCTGTGCACAAGGTGACTTTACATCTCTTGGTCAGGTCTACAGTTTAAATATGTGGTTATATAAATACTTCAGTTGTTTTTCTCCAATGCTAAAGAGTTTTGTACAGCCTGTTTTGGTCACTCACAGGCCCTTTTCTCACCAGTGAGTCAAAATACCCATTTGATGGGTTTTTTTTAATCATAAGAAGTCTTGTTCAATATCAACACAAAACAAAAAAAGCAACAGGCAAAATGTTGTTCCCCTTCACTAGTTAATGCACACCCAGCAGTTGTGGAGGCACAGGGGAACTGGTGCATTTTGTGATGCAGAAAGTCAGGGACAGGTGCAAGATTCAGTCTCTTCCTATGGAGGCAGAAAAGGGGCAGGTTTTGCCACTTCAATGGATGTCCCCATGCACCTGTGATCCCCTGTTCCCATGCAGCACATGGCATACAGCTCTGGGACTGCTGTGCTAACTGCACTGAGAGCAGGAGAACCCATAGTCCTGTGGAGACTTGGGGATCTGCAGGTGCCCACAACAGTCCTCCTAGCCCTGGGCAGTCTGTGTGTCTATGTTTTTCTCTATCCAAACCCTTGTCCTCACACCAGCATCTTCCCAGGTCAGAGCCAAGGGTGCCAGGAAGGCTCAGGCTGGCCCTGGGGTGGTAGGACCTATGGCACTGCCAGTTCAAAACAGAAAGGACTGCTTTCTTTTTTCACTGTAGAAAGGATAGCACAAATGGCACATTTGAGGCTAGCCAGTTTCTCCATTGCCATAACATAACTGTTCTTTGCCTGTTCCCCAGAGCTTTACTAGTACATAATTTCCAGATTATCACTTCCATCTTGTGCATATGGAGATGCTGCTCTAGTAGAGTTCATCCTCAGGAGAAAATATTAGACATTTTAAACTGTTCTCCTTGTCTTTTCCCTGCAGATATATTTTATGCTAACAGGGAATGCAATCTTCAGCACAAACTCGGGAACAACATGGTGAACTATAATAATTATTGGACCTGTTAGGTCTATTGTGGAAATAAATCTTCCATGAACCAACATTTTCCCTCTTATGTTTCACAGAGAGACAGTAACCCTTCTGCTGTCAATGAATTAATTTGCTAAAAGAAGCTGGAGTTCATAGATAAATCTTCAGATTATTTCTCATTTACATATTAGCTTAGCATTTATGTGCACTTCTATTTGTGTGATACTCCTGGGGACAATCCAGGGAACAATATGAATCATCTAATGTGTTAAAATAAGGCTACAATAGAAAGGGAGGAGGGAAAAGATTTTTTTTAAAACATTTTAATTCTTTAGAATAGACTTTGTGATTAATTATCTAGCACTATATGCACAGTATTCCAGAGTCATTTTTGCAGCTGTCTGATTCTGGAATATACTCGAAGAAAGCTTTCTGTGCTTCTCAGCATGTGTGTTATCTCAAGGACTGCTGGTTGTGGTTTGTGTGATATCCTGGCTCAGACATGGATTGTTGTTTTTTTTCTCTTATTTATGGTGAAGAAACCAGGTCAGAGACATAAATGAAAGCAGGACCAGTGTACTTCCTATTTCCTGTGGAGTCCCCAGAGCTCTGGTTTGAAATCATTACTGGTGTTAATTAATGCTTTGCCAGCTGTCTGCGCTAATTTTATAGCATTTATGTATGCAGAGCCATTGTGCCTCAGATTCCTGCTTGAGAGTCCTGTGAGCAAGACACTACAAGCACACTTATATGTTCATTTGTTATTTTGAATGTGGTCTGCTCACAGATCATTTTTATTTAGCTTTTCAAACTGGAAGGCTCATTTAAAAGGTTAGCAGCAGGGATCTACTTTGGGACACTTTAGACATTTTCATTTTAATTTTTTTGTTTGATTTAGGGCAAGAATACACCATCAAAAAAGGCAGAATGGCCTGTTTATTTTTATTTTGAAGGTATACATCAGTTTAAAATTGGAGTGAAAATGCTGGGCACTAGAATGTGTTAACCAGACAGACTCTCATAGCAAACATAATTTCTGTTTGCGTTAGTGACTGCTCCACTGCCCTGAATGCCTATACTTAGCTGCAATGCATGAATGAAATTGCTTGTCTTCTTCTATTGCATTTCCATAAAACCCTCACTTTTCCTGAAGGTTTGGAAAACCAGATAGCTGCAGTAACACAGTTCCCAGTGACCAACTCCATTTTGCCTTAGCAGTCCTCAGTTGCAGTTGGCTAAATGTTGAGTTCGGTATTTGTTTCCCATTCTCTCCTTTGAGGGCTTCTATCAATGTGGACTGTTAAGCAGCTGTGGCATTTCTGACAGAAATGGCAATATTTCAGTGGTGGCTTTAGAATGGGAGCCCACTACTCTGGAACTGATTCATCTGAATGGCTATGTCCTGGTTTCAGCTGGGATAGAGTTAATTTTCTTCTCAGTAGCTGATGCAGTGCTGTGGTTTGGATTTAGGAAGAGAATAATGTTGATAACACATTGCTGGTTTAGTTGTTGCTAAGCAGTGGTCCAGGACTCTTCAGATTCTCATATTGTCCTGCCAGTGAGTGGGCAGAGGGCACAAGAAGTTGAGACCAAACACACCTGGGACAGCTGACCCAAACTGGCCAAAGGAAAATTCCATATCATATGCTCAGTATACAAACTGGGGGGAAACTGTTCTATGGCTGCTGCTTGGGAACTGGGAACTGGGAACTGTCTGGCCAATGGTCAGTGGGTGGTGAGCAATAGCATTGTGCATCACTTGTTTTGTGTGTTGTAATAATAAAAATAAAGAAAACCAAAATAACAATAACAGTAGTAGTAGTAGTAGTAGTAGTAGTAGTAGTAGTAGTAGTAGTAGTAGTAGTAGTAGTAGTAATAATAATTCTTCACACCCCTGCCTCCCTGCTTCTTTTTCTGTCCTAGTAAACCTTCTTTATCTCAATGCACAAGTTTACTTTTTCTGATTCTCTCACCCATCCTGCTGAAGGGAGAAGGGAAAGGAATGAGTGAGCTGCTGTGTGGTGTTTATCTGTCTGCTGGGTTAAACCACAACAGTAATTTTTCTGATGCCCGACTTGGTGCCCAGACACTGAAGATAATGACAGGTCTGACCAGAGTGTATTGAAACAAATTTTTTATAAGCATTCATCATATTAGTTTAATAGTCACTGATTGCAATGCTGATTTGTTTCTTCTAAGAGTTGTTGCACGTGTTCTCAGAGTTGCATTATGTAGCACCTTTCTTGCTGTACATGTTCCTTGTTGTAGTGTTTATCACCTCTGGAGGCTGGCTGAAGGCTATAATTTTGTTGTAGTTTGTTATACTCATTTATGACGTGATAAAATTGCTGGTCATAAGACTAATCTGGTATCTGTACTCAGCACTGCCATCATCTTCATACGCTGGGAGCCATCTCTCAGAAACTAGTAATAATTACAATTTTTACATCTTCTCCTTGGACACCCAAACTCTGGGTGAGACAAAGTGGGAGAAAGTGTTCCCTACTCCCTCACTCTCCCTTTGTCTTTCCCCTTTTCCTAATTCTCCAGGCTAGTAACAATAGCTCTGAAGAATTTTGCATATTATTGGAGTGTTCAAACAGCATGTAAAGGATTTGGAAAAAGTGAGCTGTTACACTGGCAATTCCAGAGACACAAATCACTGCAACATGCTGGGGCCTGACCCGTGCCTAGTGAGCCCTGTTCAACACTGCTCAGAACTCCAAAGGGAAGAGAAGGTCTCCTAATCTGACTACAAAGTCACAGATACTGCAGCTATTCCAACTTCCATGACAGGCACCATGGCTAAACTGGAGAAACAATCACTCCTATACACAAGAAGCAGTGCCAGAAGCAAAGTCAACTCTTCTAGTAAAGAAAGAAGCTCTTCCCTTGCTAAAGGAAGAAGTGGATGAGGCAGACTACCCCAAAGCAATGACATCATAAGAACAGAAGTAGGAAGAGACGAGAACTCAAAAATGAGACAGTAACCACTCAGTCTCTGTCCCTGAGGTATGTGAGATTTCAGCCATCTTCCAGGTGAGGACATTGCCATTTTCTGTTCCAATGCTGGGATAACAGAGCCAGTAGCCTAGAATTAGACTGTAGGGAAGCCAAATAGCTGGGATTCATTTCTAGGAAAGGGGACATTGACAAAGTGGCTGGAAAAGGAGCGTGAGTCCTTAGCCTCTGGAGGCAACTCCTGTTCAGGTGTGAAGGAAAGGTATCCCTTCAAGGACAATGTTATATGTCACCCAGGCAAGTGGACCAAGATGGAGAGAGGTATCCTGTACCTGAAGAAATTTGCTGTGCTGGAGGTAATTTATGATAACCCATACAACAAGTGTCCTGGTTTCAGCTGGGATAGAGTTGATTTCCTTCCCAGTAGCTGGTGCAGTGCTGTGTTTTGGACTTAAGATGAGAATAACATCAATTACACACTGCTAGTTTAGTTATTGCTAAGTGGTGGTCAAGGACTCTTCAGCTTCTTATATTGCCCTGCCAGTGAGTGGGCTGAAGACACAAGAAACTGGGAGGAGACAAAGCCATAATATCTGACCCCAAATAGCCAAAGGGATATTTCATAGCATGTGACATATGTACCCCACTATATAAACTGGGGGACAGCTGGCCAGGGGACACTGTTGAGGAACTGTCTGGACAGTGGATGGTGAGCAATAGCATTGTGCATCACTTGTTTTGTACATTCTAATTATTTTATAGTTGTTACTATTGTTGTCATTATTATTATTATTATTATTATTATTATTATTATTATTATTATTATTATTATTCCATTTTTTCTCTATCCTTTTAAACTGTCTTTATCTCAACCTACAAATTTTACTTTTGGTTCAATTCTCTCCCCCATCCCACTGAGGCTAGGAGAAGTGAATGAATGGCTGTGTGGCGTTTAGCTGCTGCCAGGTTAAAACACAACACTGGCTTACTGTTTGATGTATTCCTGACCTCCTGCTGCTTCTAGTTCCTCCACTATGTTTATATTTTTCATACATACTTACTGAAGTGATTGTTTAACTACTATATTATTCCCTATGCATAAAATACTCTTTTCTAATGGGGGAAAAGAGTGCTTATCTAAAGCATCAGCAGAGAAATAAGATAACATTACAGTAATTCCAGTTTTCAGTAATCTGAGTAGTGATATGGACCCTATGCACTTGAATTAGCAAGGCTTCATTGTGTTTCAGTTTAAAGCATAGCTGCATGTGTCTCACCTCAGTAAATGGCAAAATTTCTGTAGAAGCCAAGTAATGGTGAAAGGGTTTGAAGCCTTCTAAAACAGGTAGTGTTACACAAAATATATAGGTCATTTGGATGGTTTATAGGTATATGTATAGCAAAGGAATGATCTAAAGATTTACAGGCCCCTCTAAAGCCAGACTGTGCTTATTTCCATATCGTTTTTATACTTTCCTGATTCAGCATTCTTCAGTTTCTGCTGTCTTTATCAGATTTGGTCATTTATGGGCAAACGTCTTTCAAATATGCACTTTAAAATACTTGACTGTATTTTGAATTATTAAGATCATAAAATGAGGTAAAAAAAGATTCTTAGATACCAGTGGGCAAAAAAAAATGCCAAAGGATTTCTCTTCTCCTCCCCCTCTCCCATCCCAAACAATCCTTTCCAATATTGAACAGGTCTGAGAACAATCCAATCCACCAGGTCAAGATAGGGTCAGATTTCCTGACCTACTTGCCCCCACCTCTTGATAATCTAGAAATGAAAATCAATTCTTGTCTTCGAGCTTGTGAGGAGTTCATAATTGCTTTAGACTAAAGCACCGAGTGCCTGTTTTTTCTGCCACCTTTCAATTCTTGGAGATGGGGATGTCATTTTTCAAGTGGAGTGCACTGTCAGGATTAGATTGTGTGGTAACCAAGTAGAAAGATTTCTGACCAGAATGAGATTTCTTCTCACCATTGTGCCTTTTACTTGCACCCAAATTCTTCTTTTCACTATTATCTATAGGGATATCATAATATGTTTTGAGTGCATTATCTCTGGAAAACAGATTTTGTTATTAGGGCCAAAACTGGGGCTCTTCTGTAGCCACTGAAATCAATGGATAAACAGAAATTAAGGTTACATTCGGTTCTTGATCTTTTGTTTATTACACTTTCTACCACATATCATACCAGTCAAATATGGGAAGAATTACACCTTATTTTTATCAGGTATAGGTTTTTAGCCAACTAAACTGAAATGTGGTATCTATTCAACTACAACAGAGTATTTCTATGCCATTTTGGATTGCTGTGAATCATAGTCCTGTGAATGAGTTTGTAAGAGGTTGTGCAGTGCCAGCTGTCTAATGGGACTTACCCAACACACAGAACTCTGATAGGCAGGCTGCTGCCCCTGGAGTCAGGAGAATGGACTTGGAAATGTGGTCCCACAAAATTCCCAGTTAGGACTAGATGGGACTTGCTTAGGACCGTGAGTTTTCCTGTGTAAGCCTGAAACCTCAAATATTTAGCACCTTATTGGCATCAGCTTCCAAAACAGACAATAAAATAAGAGTTATACAGCTTTCTTTTGTGTGAAGGATCCTGAGAACTATATGGAGAAAGCTCAGTGGAAGAGTGATATATCACCTGCTTTTTTGCAGTCTTTTGGTTTTTACAGCTTATGAGTGTATGTGTAGCTATTTTCATGTATCCTGATTAAAAACATGTTTGTGATATTGGTGAAGTCTTGACATTTACAGTTTTTGTCCTTATTCCTGATGTTATGGTTATTGTTTAATGAAAGGCCACCCTCACTTTTGGGGAAGAAGACCAGAAGTTGGTCTTCTCCTGAACAACTCTAGCATTTCTGATAGCACAGGTATTCTACATACTTATATTAGAATTAGAGAGAATGCAGCTCTTTCCCCAGTACTCTTCTGCTGTTATGATTTGTGGTTTGGCCAGAACAGTCATTTAGATGGCAAAAGAAACCATAACTAAGACAGCAATTTATTGCTAAGATGATTTTTATATATACATATATAGATATCGAATGAACATTTTTTAATCTGTTTTTACCTCATTTGGCAGCCAAGAGTTTCAATAAGGAGAGCTGCCAAGAATTACAGTAAAATAAAGCCTAAATAATTAATTCTGTCAAGAAATGATGATACAATATCAATAGGTAATGATAGTCTTAAGGAAAGGGGGAAAGAGGAGAAAGAGGAAAGGAGAAAAGACAATCTTTGCGTTAGGTCTTGCTGCAATGACCAAAGTAAGAGCAAGATTGTTTTGTTTTGTTTTTCTTGTTTTGTTTGTTTGATTGGTTTGGTTTGGGGTTCTTTGAGATCCATGCTGACTGTTGGATCTCATTTTCAGAGATGTCACAGCAGGTAAACTTACGGAGTAATTGTACTGTGAAACCATGGAAAGTTTGAAATGCTAATAGCTTGGTATTATCAGTCTCTCTTTCTTGACAAGGAAAAGCAAAAAAGAAGGGAAAAGTCCATTTCTCTGCTGGTACCAGCTGGTCCAGGGAAGCTGCATCAGGTAATGTCAATGGAGTCTCTCATCTTTCACTGCAATTCATGGTTTCAATCCCTCCTTCTCTCAGGCCATGGTCCAGATGGCACAGCCATGGCATCAGTGAAAGAAATCTTGAAATCAAAGGGCCATGTTTACCCCTCTTGATGTCAAGAGAATTGCACACATGGATTTTGAATGTTGTATTTTGAATTGCACTCACTGATACTAAGAATTACCATTACTCTTGAATGGGGAGTGAAATAAAATGTACTTAACTAGGTAGGGCTCAAGTACATGATTTTTTACTTATGTACTTCCCTGTACTAACACGCAAAAGAAAACAAAGACAACTTTGTAGTTCAATGTGACCAAAACCCCACATTCTGCAGTTTACATTCCTATGCTTGTTACACTGTCTCCATAAGGCAAGTTCTGGTTTCCTGGCCAGATTGATAACATTCTGAAGTTTTAACATACTTACTGTATCTCATCACTTGTTAAAATGCAACTTTAATTCTGAACTTTCTGTGCTTATTAACTGAGCTTGTGCTGTTAGAGAAAACAGTTTCCAGCTCAGTAACTTTTCCTCCTGTCTTGCCTTCTCTGTGCACAAAAGTCTGAGGTTCTCAGATGGCCTTGAAAACCAAAGTGCAGAGGTGCCAACCAAAAACCCCCTTCTGTCTCTCAAATAAAAAGTAAACCAAAATAGAAAGACAAAGAAAACCATTTTCTGACCAAATGTAATTTGAGAACCGGAGTGACTTTTTCTTAATTTCTTTGTTTTGCTTTTGATAATTACACTACATCCCTATAACATATTTTACACTGAATTATTGATATGCACTTTCAACCTCAGCCCCCAGGTCCCACTGTTGTTTCTGACTGGGAATAACAAACACAATTCCTCATTTAATGTTCCCCTTGAGAAGTGGCTAAATACAAATATTTATCACTGCCTTTCTTGCCTGTATGCACCGTCCCAGATGTTGATCTTGAACCCAAATTTTTTCCTCTACTTCTTGCTCCTGAGGGCTGTGCAAAGGTGATTTGAGCTCAGGATGGGACCTGGGGCCTGTCCTGCTGGTAGGACTAGGATGATTCCAGGTCCTATGCGGCTCTGACATCTCTCTTCAGCCTATAAATGACTGAATGTGTGACATGATTGCCTTCAAAGTCTGCAAGCTGAAGAGAAAAAAGGTTTTCTCCTGTAACTTCTGGAAATGAAGTCTGTGAGACCTGACAACGTACATGTCCCTTGGTCATCCCATTTTTACAGACCTTTTCAGAACTTCTACAATTGTAGCAGGCTTTAATTTTGTTTCCCAGTTTAAATCATGTTTTTCTATACCAATTTTTCAAAAGCTGGGGATTTTTGTGGCCCCAGTGTCCAACCTGAATGACATAAATAAATCCAAGCAGCACTCTGGCAGCCAGACAGGGCAAGCAAAACTTTTGGGTGCATTGGTTGTTTGGTTAGGGTTGTTTTTTCTTTTTTAATTTGATGCAAAGCCACTTACAAGGCAAGGAGTGCTTTAGACTTTTAGCACACTCGGGGCGCTATTAACTTGGACTGCTGGATGTTGATCTACATCCAAATCCCCTTAAAAATGAAACCATCTATCTGTAGACCTTCACTGTGATAGTTTTGATCCAGGCCTTCCTTAGTAACCAGTTGTAATTAAGGAAATGCCCATTTCTCAGGTATTCCACTCTGTTTTTCTATGTAACAAGGGAACATGAACAAGAGAGAGATAGGAAGTTTCTTTCTTTTCTTTTTTGGGCAAAGTTTGGGAGCAGTTGGTCTCTGCGTTGGTCTCACTTATCAGAGCCTGAGACCTGTTGCAGTGACTGCCATCATCTGCCATAGGAGAGAGCAGAGAGTGCTGGTTTTCTTTTGAGGGGAGTTGGTGAAATTGTATTTTGCTAGTTCTTGGGTTTTTAATTATACTTGTCTGTTCTGTTTTTTTGTCCCTCCTTTGTCCCTGTTTCTCCTTCCTTTTTCCCCGTTTCCCTCAGGAGCTTCCTATTGTATGGACAAATTGTATATATACTTGTAAATATCTGAAATATGTATCTATTCTGATATTATTCAGGCTTCTTTCAGGCTTTTCAGTGGTTCGGGGGTTTTTTCCCCTCATTTAAAAGGGAGAGAAGGCGGGCAGCTTGGGCTTGGCAAGGGAGCCAGGCCAAACATACACATTCACTCAACAGGAGCAATATTTACTTTCTTCTTACTTAACGCACACAGCACTATATATTATATGGGTAGCATGAACGATAGATAAATTTAGGTTCTGGTTTTGACACTAAATGGTATTGCTAATTAAAGAAATATATTTCAAACAACTTTTTGTATAAATCACAGTTATTTTTGCAGAAGATTAAACAACAGTTTGGTCCCTCAGGATATTCATGAACAGATGAAACATTAACCACAGGGTCTTAAATGTTTTATAAATCTGCAGTACATTCCTGCAATGGAGAAATAAAACCCAGGATTTATAAGGCAGTAGCCCTTGGAGGGATAGTTACTTTTACAGAGACCAGGTTACACACTAGGTAGAGCTTATCAAAATCTGGGATCATCTTAGTTAAATTGCATTTGTCCAGTGAGTTGTACTTCATTGTTCATGAAGGGTAATTTGTGTGCAATAGCTGCATCTCTGGACTTGCAGGTTTGGGGTTGTCAGACAAGCAGTGGATGCAGTGAACATCCAAGGAAGTCCATTAGTCATAAACTTTTAATGCAGAAATTTTAATGCAAAAATAATAGAGGTTATCTTTTATAATCCAGGCTATTTGCCAGTCCTAGAATGAGGCCAAGCCATGTCATGCCTTCAGCATATAGCAGAGAATTTCTGCATTGGTCAGAAGGCCAAAAGATCACCTTGGGCTCAAAGGCAACATATCCCTCTCCAGTGCCACCTCCCCACCCCCACCACTTCCATCCCCTATGTCAGGGTGTTGGGCAGGTCTGAGGGAGGTTGAATCTCACTGTATATCACAGCACAACCTTTTCATCCTGCCCACTGACCAGCTGTGTATTTAAGGGTAGGTGAGATTATATGGTGTTGATTCCTTTCTAATCTGGATGATGGGAACAGTTTAGCCATCTCTGCTTGCCTTGGCTCCAGATTGCTGTGATGTGCTTATGCCCACATTATGACAATAGGGATATTATGTCTCAGCTCCCAGAATCAAATCTGTATAGGTATAACTTCAGCTGCAGGAATCATTTCACCTCACCTTTTCAATATATGCACAATTACAAATCTCTTTCACTTGCCATGGCAGAGAAATTACAAGAAAACATGTGTACCTACAGGGGAACTTCTTTCAGATCATCATGTATTATGGGCAATGCACTGCATACTGTATTCAGTGTCACACATTTTTAACAGGAGGGCATATGTTCTGCCGGTGAAACAGGGGCATAAGGGTCAGACTGGAGAGAGGTGGCCAGGAAGCATAATTCTTGTTCAGTGGAAACAGTGGGATTTAGCTGGTTTTCAGTCCAAACTGAAAGATGCTTCTGCAGGGGGGACAGACAGTTTCCCTGGCTACGCGGTCCATGGCTCACCCACTTCTTCTAGTGAGGACATCACACCAGCCTTCCCCTCGAGATCCCCTGTGCTTACATCAGGCGACAGACGTTGTAGCAGCAACGTGTGCGATGTGGTGTTGGGAAATTTCCAGCTGCTCGGGTGGGTGCGTGTACCTCCTTCCCCTGCGGCAGGAGTGAGACCCGCCCCAAGCGCACCGCGCACGGCGCTGGGCGGGCGGGAACAGCACTGCGTGGCGCAGGGCGGGCAGCAGGGGGCGCTCCGCGACCGCGCAGCCACTGGCGCCGCGCCCGTGGCTCCTCCCCGTTCGCCGTGGGGCTCTTCATCCTCCTAATGGCTGTAATTAGGAATGAATGTGCGTGTGTGCCTGTTCGTGGGAGCGTCTATACATGTGGGGGCCACACCACAGGTGTGCACACGCCCGCGCATCACTCTGCATACAGGTATCTCCACAGACATGATATGCCCGCTCTTTCCCCATGACAGAATTAAAAGTACAAAGCCCGAGGATGCAAAAAGGACCAAAAAAAGGAAAACAAAACGCTCCAACCCCCCCCACCAAACCAAACAAATAACTCAAACCTAAAACAAAACAAAAAAGCAAAAATCTTTCCCCAAAGCAGAGGGGGAGAATTGGAGGTCAAGTAGCATCTGTGCAAAAATTAAAAAAGTACACATTAAATAAGCATATCTGAAAACCAACCCCAGCTTGATATAGCAGGACTTTAAGACGAGTGAATTAATTTAAAAGGCTGAGGCATAAGCTTTAGGAACACAGAATATGTGTCATAACTGCACAGACCTTATTAATTTCAGCTAATAACTTCAGCTAGAAATTGAAACTGCTTTTAAAAATATCAAGCAGTTGCAATTGTTCAGTTGTGTGTGCTTTCCCTGACTTGCTGTGGTTTTAGTTTTTGGGAAATACGGATACAATCGTCATATGCCATCACTTACACAGCCTAAGTCCAGCCATTTATGAATTAATAGTAATTTAGAATTAATTAAATATCATGGTCTGGCTGTCCATTTCTGCTCCGTACACAGTGGTATTGATTTGTGTGCTTCTGCGAGTGAGAGTTAAATAACTTTATGGCTGCGCTGCTGGCTGATTGATAACAGAAGGCTGCAGCTAGTGCTTTTTGTTTCCACAATACAGTATTGTTCAGGAACATAATAATTTAGTGATACTGTGAGGTCAGAGCACTTATAGCTTATTGTCTCACCGAGCAATCATCTCAAGTTTTGCCTGTAATATTCGTGGGCCTTTGTGTTTTTTTAAAAGGCAAAAATTAATTTGAAATCCAAATATTTTCAGGATATGGAGCAAAGCCTGATCTTAGCTATGAGCAGGCAACAGTGCCAGACAGGCAAAGATGCTATTTCAGAATTGTTCCCATATCAGTCTCATAAAGAAGCTTTTTAAAATTACGTATGTATTTTCTGTGGGTGTAGTACAGCCATCACAACAGTAGTCATTGCATTGGTAATGCGACAGCTAAAGTAGCTGTTTAGACATTTCAGGGCTTAGGACTATCAGCAGATGCTGATGGAATAACCCAGAAACTCAAAACACAGCCCAGAGCAGACAGAACACCTTTTATGTTACCTTTAATCTGAGAAAAAGAAAAACTCATTCTGATAGAGAAAGAAACTTTTACGTGGTGGTGTACATTCACATAAATAGGTTTCGAGGCTAGTGGGCAAAGGAATCATCATCCACCCTGTGCCAGGCTTTATCCAAGCTCTGTGCACATTAGGAAGGTGCTGCTCTCCAGGTGGTTCTGATCTGGAGAGAAAAAATGAGAGGTAGAGAGGAAAGAAGAAAAAGGAGAGTCACACCAAAGCTTTAGCTCTGCTGTGAAGCTGGAAGAGTTGGAAACTCTGCTTAGTGACTATGAGAAATGCAAAAGAAACAGAAGAAAGGACCGTTGTTTGTTTTCCTGTTGACAAATTCCTCAAGGAAAGGCTGGAAACTTGACAACTGCTAGTCTCACCACCTAAGCACAACAAACCATTAACCCTGTGCTACTTGACATGAGGTTATAGTGAGCACTTTGCTCCTCATCACTGAAAATACTGAGCAGCAGTGCTGCTGTCATGCTCACTGCCATGGCCAACAATGCCCGGAGCTCCTCACCCAGCTGCTCAACAGCCCATCCAGGAACTTAATAAATAAACCTTTGGACCTCCCACCCCTTGCCAGGTTTTGGCACGCTTCAGATGCAGCACAGCAGAAGTATTTTTATGGGGCCTCCACTGTGACTGTGTGATCAAACACTCTCTGCCCGTATTTGTGAGTTCAGAGCATCTCCCTCAGCTCTGGAGCAGCATGGTGGCTTCTCAGACCTGTCCCAGAGAAGGAGCCCTGGGAACAACAGTCCACTACTTACACGCTAGAAAACATCGTCAAGAAATGTCTTCTTTGCTGCATTTTCCTTTTTAGAGGAGCCAGAGATGTGGTACTAGAAGATCAGAGTGTCCTGTGCCTAAAGAGGGGCACACCATGTTGGCTTCTAGAGGCTGGCATTGTTGTTTGTCCTATTTTTGCCATATGTGATTCAGAAAAGCAAGGATGGAGTCTAGAAGCATCTGAATGCTATTTTTGAAAAAATATAACTAAGCCTCAGCTGGCTGGCTGTAAAGAGCACAGAAATCTCCTTCAGTTAAACTATTCCTGTCACTTGCAAAAGCAGTTCTGGAAGTATCATCAGTGAAAGTGCTGAAGGTCAGCTTGGACAGGTCTTTGAGCAAGCTGCCGTAGTGGCAGATATCCCTGCCCACAGCAGAGGAGTTTGACTAGGTGATCTTCAAAGGTCCCTTCTGAGCCTGACTTCTTTGTCAGGGGCTGGAAGGTAATGTTAAAACTATTTTAATGAATTCCCAAATTCCTTTCCAGTATCCGAGCAGTGTCAAGAAAATCTGTTGGTGAACCTGGCTGAATGCATTTTAGAGTCCTGACAGAATCAGTTTCAATCAAGGGAGCAATTCTGTTGCCATATCCATGTTTAGTCCATCTCCACGTCCATGTCCCTGTCTAGACATGACTGTTCAGGTGCTCAATCTTGGCTTTTTTGTGTGGAGGTGTTAGTCTTCTGGGAACTACATCAAAACAAGTTAATTAATTACAAAAATATAATTGAAGAGTCTGGTGAACAAGCCGTGATGGTCAAGTCCCACAGTGCTGCTGTCTTCATCAGTTTCCACTACAGTTCTCTGAAATGTTCACTGTGAATGGTATATTTTCTCTTAAAAGTAGTATCTTTGCTATAGGAAAAGGGCCCACAAGGTGGCTCAGGTGGAAAAGAAATGCAGTGGGTTTTATCTTTGCTGAGCACATATATGACTAGGACAGAAGAGTGCTACTCTAGATTAGCTATTTGAGACTGTCCCAAAAGGTCTATTGATTTGAATTCAGCTAATGATGAAGAGGTGCAGAATACCAAACCAGTGGCAATCAGTGCTGAGGGGGCCTCATATTAAGAGATCAAGAGCTGAGACACAGTAACTTTGACACACAAAGAAAACTGTATATTTGTGATCCAGATCTTAGGGCCTGACCCTCTGACTTGGCCACAGGTACCTCCTCCAAAAATTAAATATACCCAAATAAGATTGGAAAGCACACATTTTTCAGCATTTTCTTCCAATTCAGTCAAGGAAGTTTCTGTAGAGCCAAGAGCTGCCTCTTATGTTTGACAGATCCTCTCCAAAGCCTGTAAAGTAATTTGTATTATTATAAGATACGTACGAATGGAGAAACCCAGAATGATAGAATGGTTTGGGTTGGAAGGGACCTTAAAGTTCACCTAGTTCCAAATCCCCTGCCATGGGCAGCGACACCTTTCACTAGACCAGGTTGCTCAAAGTGCCATCCAAGCTGGCCTTCAACACTTCCATGCTTGGGGGCATCCACAACTTCTTTGGGCAAACTGTTCAAGTGCCTCACCATCCTCATAGTGAAGATTTTTTTCATACTGTTTAATCTAAACTGACACTCCTTTAGTTTGAAGCCATTATCCCTTGTCCTGTTGCTACATGCCCTTGTAAAAAGTCCATCTCCAACTTTCTTGTAGACCCTCTTTGGGCATTGGAAGGTGCTACAAGGGTCCCAGAAACTTCTCTAGGCTGAACAACCCAAGCTCTCTTAGCCTGTCTTTAGACAGGTGCTCCAACTCTGTGCTCATCTTTGTGGCCCTCTTCTGGGCTTGCTCCAGGATGTCCATATCTTTTCTGTGGTGAAGACCTCAAACCTGGACGCAGTACTCCAGGTGGGGTCTCAGGAGAGCAGAATAGAAGAGAACCACCTCCCTGGTTCTGCTGGCCACACTGCTTTTGATGCAGCCCAAGGTACGCTTGGCTTTCTGGGCTGCAAATGCACATTGATTGCTCATGCTGAGGGGTACATCACCCAGCACCTCCATCTGTGTGGCTAACAAATTGCTCATGGCAATAGTTTATTATCCTGCAGTTTATAATATATGACTAGGCATGGGCTATTGCTTTTGCTCTGTGAATGGGTGATGGGACACAGTTGAATAATAAGTGGAGAACAATATGTAAGTCTGCTGATATAAGTATTGGATAATTAAGGATTTCTAGGCCATAGAATCATAGAGACATTTAGGTTGGAAAATACCTTTGAGTCCAACCATTAACCTAGCACTGCCAAGTCCACTGCTAAACCGTGTCCCTGCATGCCCCAGCTACACATCTTTTAAATACCTCCAAGAATGACAACTCTATCACTTTTCTGAGCGGCCTGTGCCAAAGTTTGACAACCCTTTTGGTGAAGCAATTTTTCTTAATATCCAGTCTAAATCTCCCATGGCACAACTTGAAGCCATTTACTCTTGCCCTATTGCTTGTTACTTGGGAGAAGAGACTGATGCCCACCTTGCCACAGGCTCCTTCCAGGCAGTTTGTAGAGAGTAACAAGGTCTCCACTGAGCCTCCTTTTCCCCAGGCTAAAAAACTCCTGCTTCCTTAGCTGCTCCTCATGAACCTTGTGTTCCAGACCCTTCACCAGCTTTGTTGGTCCAGCACCACTTTTTTCTCCCTGAATCACCTGAATAGCCACACAAAACACAAGTAAAATAAACCTATCTGTAGTTCTCAAGCAAGTCAGTCGTAGCAGATACATAGCAGTTTCTTCTCATCACAGTCTGAACTAGCATCTGAGCTAATTTCTGTGCTGACAATATTCTATTTTCAAATGTCCAATTCAGAATGTGTCAGTTATTTCCACATTGCCTCCATTGCAGTTTGCTAGTAAACAAAAAAATATAAATTAGAGAAAGATTGGCAGGGTTAGAATTGCTTGACTAGGGAAGAGTAGGAGTACGGCAGTTATCCGATGGTTTTGCTTTGTGCTTGCATAAACCAGTGTCCCAATGGCTAGCTATCCTCTTTGCTAGCAGGTGTGGGTTGAAAGGTCACCAGATGAATGGTTTGGTGAAGTGGTACTATTCCTTAGCTAGCAAAGGCTAATGTTTTTGTTCTCCAACATGTATGGTTCCAACTAAAAGCCTTTCAGATGAAGCATCACAGAGCCTCATGTAAGTTTTCTGAGACAGAACCTTTCTAAGGTTGTCTAAGCAACAACCTTTCTGTCTTAAATGCCTTGTTAGGTGTCTATTTGTATAGTTATTAGTGACAAATTCCTTCCAAAGAAGCAGAATAACAATTTTTGCTGATGTGAAATAACAATATCTTGAATCTGCTAAAAAGAGAGTGGCAACTCATAGAGCCTCAAAGTTTAGAGAATATTTTTCAGTGTTGTGTTTTGGAAACAGAAGCCTTAAGAATATCAGTTTTTCTAAAAGGAAACAAGCATCTATACCTGCTAGGCTCAACACTTACCACTGAAAAAGGCAACACTAGAATCAGACAATTTTTTCTCATCCAAAGTGCAGATGATGGGAAGGATGCCTCACTGGGATGAACTGCTAGCACAGGTATCTTCCCGCACACCCAGTCTCATTCCCACAGTGAGAATGGTCAACTGCCTTCATCAGCTTTTCTCCAAATACAAAGAGGCATGTCAACGAAAGCTAGCACCCAGGACTAGGGTTCTCTCCCCTAACAAACAGACTTGCTTGCTGCTTTTAGGAATGCCTCCTTCAAAATCTCCTCAAGTGCTGGCCTTCAGTTCTCACACGTGCACCAAGACATTCCTTATCAGTACAACAGGAAAGAGAGATAAAAGGTATTTACCACAAAATATTCCCACAGATACACCAAGACTGAGAAAGCAGAATATTTTCATCCTGGAAGTCCCTAGTTTTTCCCTTGGTGATTCTTCCCCTCCTCTTTAAACACTGAGAACATTATCGAGAGGGTTCAGCAGTCTTTAATCTGGCAGAAAGCCCCACTAAAGTCTTTTGACAGCCAGCCTTCACCCCCAAGCATGGTGGTGGCTGAGAGCCATGAATGACATCTTCTGACCCCAGGATTGCTGCTGTGACACCCACGGTCCTTCTCCGGCCCCTGCTCCCACGGGGGCTCCACTGATGCCCCAGGAGTGCCTCAGACTGTTGCCTTACACAGAGTTCTCCTCCCCATGAGAAAACAAAGCTATTGTGCTTCATGCTACAGTTCATTACTTTGCATTACTGATTTGTTTAGGGGGTCATATGACCTCTTAATTTTATAACCAAGCTTGTTAGCAGAGCTAGATGAAAAACTGGCCACTTACATTACAAGACTGCAGGTTTTTTTAAGAATTCCTTCAATCAAATCCCTATTCCAAATGCATTTAGATGAGATTAACTAATTTTGCCTAACATTTTCTCAGCAGTATTTCCATAAGATCAACACTATGAGATAGTAAGGATGCCGAGATCTGATGAATGACCAAAATAAGGGTGACTTAGAAATTACATTTCCCAGAGATGAAAGAAATCAATCAAATTGGACTTATCTCAAAAACCAAGCTCCTATTAGATACATACAAAAGCAAAGCTCCCCATATGAAGGCAGAAACTGTTCTCAGTAGTAATGGAGCTTACCTGAATTGAATTATTTGGGGAAAAAAAGACAATTTTACAGAATATGTGTATTTTTAGTTTGAAATAATCCAGACTGGCTCCAGGCACGCATGAACTCTGGTGGGAGTTCCCATCTCCATGCAGACCAACAACCTAGCTGATGGATGCCCTGCACCAAAATCATCTTCCTTTCCAATATCACTACCTCTTTATGGTTATATATTCTACCCAAGTCTGTTCCCAAGCCCTGCCACATTCCTCAATATCCCTGGCCCTATGGGCTGGGGAATGGCACCTGGCACACCAGGCTACACTAATATGTGATATTATTACAGCTGTTCATCTCTCCCTCTGAAGAGATAGGAGACAGGGACATTCTACCAAAGCTGTGTGAAAAATGAATTTCTATACCTAATCTCAAAAAGGAGCAGGAGATTGGAAGCCGTGTGGGAAGGAACACCAGGAAGCTCTCCAAACAAAGACAGTGACATGAGTTCAAGGCAGGGCCTCCACTGCTACAATTTTTTTGGGGGCATGGAAAGAAATAGGCCTCATCCCTCCACAGGAGGAAGGTCCCTGGCAGAGAAAGGAAGTAGCGAACCCCCCAAGGAATCTGACAGCAGCTACAGCAGTAACTTTCTGGGGCTCAACTTGGCTATGTGTGTAAACGTTGTGTCCCCTCTATGGGGTGGCCAAAGGGTGTTGAGTTTTCAGAGAGGGACGTATGCAGCAATAACTCTGTCACATGGTGCCCCAGCCTCCAGTGAGCTATGACCCAAGCTGTCCATGTCCCCAGCTTGTGGCCAAGCACTGAAACTGCTGGAGATGGTTGCCAGCAGCTGGAGATGGCTGGTCCCTGAGGAGGCTTTCAGACCTGTTAGTGTCTCAAAATACCAAATGTTATACCAAAAAGCAGACATATAAAGAAAACTATATTTGATGTAAGTTACTTAATTACATTCATCAGATATAGTTCTTGTGGCAGCTGAGGATCTAACCCTCTGCATGCAAAAGGGGCAGGTTCAGTCTTAAAATATTTACAAGCTTCCAGGTAATGATTAAAAGTTGCAAGTGCCACACCTGAGGCATAAGCAAATTGAATCCTATTCCCATTTCCTGAAATTAAACTATTATTTCCAGTTAACTGATCACTGACTGAAGCCTCTGGATATTCCAGGCATGTTTGCTCCACTCTTTATGGAATTCACAGTTTTAAAACTTTTTTTGCAATATTTAAGATGGAGTTTCTTTTCATATTTTCATGCAAGCTTTGTTCAGACAGTCCATAGATTTAAGGCATGCTTCTTGCTTAAAAAAGGATGTACTGAGCTCTTCAGTGAATGCCTGGGAATTTTTCGTGGTGGGTGCATTCCTAGGCCACATGAGGCATGAGTTAACACAGAGCCACTTGCCAACCTGGAACATAGGAAATGATGGATCAGTGTCCTAAATCAGCATGCAAGATAGCAATCACATAAACAATGTATGAATGGGATGATGAATTATACCATTTACAGCATGTGAAAAGTTGCTAATTTTTTTTTCTTTCCCCAAATTGAGGGTTAGCAGAAAAATGAACAAAAGTTAAAGCATTGTATTAGCACTTCTTAAGAAGAATACTAATACCTTCAATACAAAGTGTCATAGGCAGTAAAGATAACACTAAGTGTTTTGAGCTAAGCAATTATTACAAAAAGAAATAAGTGTACTTAGTTAATATTTCTTCTGGAAAATTCTTCCCTTTTGTTAAATATCACCATTTACTAATCATAGCTAGATAATTCTGAGCTTAACAGTACGTCCAAAGTAGATGATTTGAAATTAAATTTGAAATTAATTCAAATTCAGTTCTCTTATACCATAGAAAAGTATAAGGGCTGATCTTTAAATTAAATGCGTTCCTCCCTAGAGGAAAACTAGTAGCCTATTTATGTGAGAATGCAGTTAAAACACTGGCACTAGCACAAGGATTTCTCAGATATTTTTTCCACATTTCTAGAGTTTCATTGGAAAATATGCTGTCTGACCTCCTGAGGGAGCAAAGCATCTTCTTCACAAATTACATTGGAGAGCTTGGAAGGAAAGCAGCCATTTGCTTCAGCATTGTGCTCTGTGGGTTGCTAATTTGAGTTTCTGTAAAATGGAACCAGTTTCAAATGCCTCAAATGATTCTTATCAAGTGCTGACATTTCCAGATAAGGAAAACATTAGCTCCTATGTTGTCTTTCTCTTCAGCTTCAGCAGGCTGGTTCTTAGCCCTCTGCTTACCAATATCATTGCATATTTACACTAGCTTTTGTTCTCTGTGCCAAGTGGCTAGAATTACTGGGAGGATTTCTACACTGTAGGGTAGAAATGGGTTTTTCATGAGACAGAAGCAGCTCAGTAGAAGAATTGAAAAACTGTAATTTTTATAGGTCTTGAGGTGACAAGTAGTGAAGGGTTATTTGATGGCATAAAGTCCCCTCAGGTATCTGAAACCCTCAAAAGCCTATTGACATTAATTCAAGGACATTAATTCAAGAATATTTTGCCAGTCCCGTTATATCAGGAGTGGGTTTTGCTAGTGGCTGAGTGGGAGGGAGAAGTGTGGTGTTGTTCTTAGCAGTGTGAAGTGGGCAGGGCTGAGCGGTTGGTGTCCAGTATTCTGTTTGCTGATGGATCCTGGTGATTATCATGGCCTTTGAAACTACTTCTGTACTGAAGGTCAGGTCTGGTCTTTGTCCCACTGATGCTCCAGCCCAGCTGAATAAGGTACTGTTCCTGCCTGGTCCATACACCCCAGCTCCTTGTCTGTGGAATAAGGGAATGCACAGAATTAACACCAAACACACAAGTTTCACATTTTTCATTATGACTTTCTGAAGGATCTCAATCAGCTTCTGTAATTGCTAGTGGAGGGAGTCAGCATGAGGGCTAAAAGGCCACCCTGGCTTCACATGATTCTTCCCTGAGAAGCTCTGCTGGGGTTGTTCAGAGAGAGAAACGCACCTGGAATCACACAGCACTTTGCCATTGGTAATGAAGTTAACCTGTAATTGAGATCATTCACTGCAACAAAAAACCAGTCCCTTCTCAATTAATCTGAGAAGTGGCATTTCATCACTTGTGTAAAGAGCTTAGTAACACCTAATTTCACTTAATATTGTTGTTGGTGGCTGACCACAAAATAAAGCTAGGTTCACAAGGCTTAGTGGCTTTAATGCCAAGGATAACCAGGTTGGAAGATGGTCACTTTAATTTTTAGAGTTCATTATTACTGCTATTATCTGGTGGTGTCATTTCTATAGCAGCACTAGGAAGCCTTCCTTACTTCCCACTACATGAGTACATGACAAAACTGTGACCATTGCCATGGGCAGTTTGTGACCCATGCTGGAACACCCAGTACTAGTCTGCTGGTACCACTGCTGCAGGACCATGGTACTATTTATGAATATTTCAGATTTTTTAAAAAATATTATTATTCTTACTGACAAGGACTGGATTTTTCTCAGTTCAACAGATATTCAACAATTAAAGAACTGGAATACAAATGACACAAGAAGTTACAGAGCAGATCAACAGAATTAACAATAATGGCCAGGCAGTCCTGGGAATTATCTTCTGAGCATTGGGCTTCAGCTGTCCTCCATGTTTCAAACATTTTATTCCATTCATCAGTCTTTCTTAGTTTTTTAAGGTGAAAAAATAAACAAATCTCCTCAAAGCAGGATCATACTTTTACATACATGTATATGGAGCTCTTGAGGATAAGCACATTTATCTTATTTTCTGGTTCAGTTTTGAAAATACATTGTCCACTGTTAGCTGTTGTTCCTACCCTGCTCTCATTAGGATGACTGTCAGCTCCAAACAGGATGCTGCATATCAATAGAACTGTGGCAGAATGAATTTTCAAAGGTGTGTGCAGTGTTTAGACATGTGGGCAAGGGCCTTGACATAGTAATGTTGTTCAATTACAGTATACTTTTTTTTGGTGGATTGAGCTGCACTGGAAGCAAAAGTGATTCGAAGAGGGGTTTGTTTCTGTTGCTGGGATCAGTTTCATCCACTATTTGACTGGCATTTAAACAAAGGCTGGTTTTCCAGGGTGGCTCTTAATATCATACAAAAGCAACCATCAAGCTGCCACAGCATCACTTATTGCAGAACATTGCTGCACAACCTTCACTAATGAACAGAAGCAGCCAGATTCCTCTGAGCACTGAGGAAGGAAATATTTCTCTACATCTGATGTCTTTCACTTCTCCTGCTCTGAGTTATAAATATTCTAGCGCATGAGCTCAGATGAATAATGCTCATACTACAAATAATTAAAGCTAAGGGCCTCTATATTTAAAGGTGAAGAAGCATGTATTTTGGAATATAAAACATGTTTTTTCTTTTGTTTAGCAGCTTCCGAATGTGAACAAAACCTTCTATGAAAGAATTGAAATTATGGAGTTGTGGTTTTATTTTTAAACATAGAAACTCAGGTGCAGATTTCTATCCAGCTTAGGCTTTAAGATAATGTTACACACTTAAAAAAAAAAAAGGAGGGTGGGGGTGGAGGAGCCCTGTAACTATGAACATGAATGTATATAATGTTATCAAAACCCTTCTAACTGATCATTCTGTTTTCTAGCAACCTCATTGATAGTGGGTTTTCTTTTGTCTTCTCTGCAACTCCACCAGTAAGAAACTTTTCTGATTACAGAGTTCAAATTCACACAGAGAATCTGAGATTTTATTGTTCCTCTTTTGTGAGGCTGTGGTTAGTAATGACCTAAGTAATATTTCATTACCCCTTTGCAGTCTGGTATCTCCTTGAAAAAGACAGACAAGTTTGACTCTTTCTTATACAAAATAACTCCTCAATATGTCTCTTGGCAGAATTGTACTGACTTAAATGCAAAAATAAGGAATTAAACAAACATAGGGAAGGATTGGTTTTGACTGAACACTTGCGATACACTGCAGACATTTTTTTATTTTGAAAGTGTTGAAGTGAAAAGACAAATTCTAGTTTTGTTCTCAGATAGAATAATTTTGAAAAGCAATGCTAAGAAAACTATGAGATATATCAGCAATAAACACCTCTGGCATATCAAGGGATTTATTCATTAGGGACAGTATGACACAAAAACCTGCAAACTGATAGGATTATTGGTGCAGATCTTGCCTGTGGCCATGCATAGAACTGTCTCGTTACAGCAACTATTTAGAAGGGAGCCTCTCTCACATGCCTTTTAAAGTTTTCCCTGCCAAAAAGCTGCAGGCCAAAACCAGTCATTTTGAATTTGGCTGCTACCTGTTACCACCGCTTTCTTTTCCAGCCAGTAAGCACCTTAACCCTTATGGTGCCTGCGCTCTTTTCACCTTTGGTGTTCCCATTAAAATGGATCATGTTTTAGACCTCTGCATTTTCAATTGGGACTATGACTGCTGCAAATCAAAAACTTTAACAACTTTCAATAGTCTACCATGTAATATATGCATTTAACAAGATGCATATCACTAGTTTTGCAGTTCCTCATGCAAATTCAAATGCCTTCAAAGGTGTCTTTTTCCTAGGCATTGACATTACCCACCCACCAATTACAAAACCTGATAGGTAGCTCCCACAGGCTCATTGCATCTCAGTGCTTCAGGAAAGTGAGAGGACCAGTGCCTTTAAAAGGGAGGCCCACCGCAGGATTAGGTCTGGCACTTCAGTACCAAGCAGTAATAAAAACACCAAACAAGTTCTATCAGGAGAAGGCTAGATGACATTAATTATGAGCCTACACAAACACTTAACACTGCATGACTGTCAATACACAATGGACTGTCCACATCTTAGCAGAAGGCTTGGACACAGATCAAGCACAGAAACTTGTATTTCAGCTTGTGCAATAAGTTATTTCTTCATTTTAAGTCAATATAAATTGTCCCTAGCCTTTCTTAGTTTTGTCAGCCCCTAAATGACTTTCCTCATGTTCACATATTTCTCTATAATACTATTGAGAGGATCACTGTAATGGCTTAGAAAGAAATCCCTAAAAGTCCAATGACACCACCAATTGAAGTGTTGTGGGCAAACAACACACTACCAGTGCATCCTGTCACTGGAAGTCTTATTTGCCACCTGAAAGACCTGCTCCAGAGCTGCAGCCCAGCTCACTGTCTAGGCTATGTCCCCCACAAAAGGATAGGTTTTGTTGTCTGACAGAGAACTGGTAGGCATGTGATTTAGGTCCAGATTTTGCTCCACAGCACTCATGTTATATGAGCACATTTGCAACAGTAAATCTCTCTCCAGTTATATTCAACCTGCACAAAATGTACTTATCAAATTAAGGAGTATTTTCCAGTTCATTTAGGTGAGCAAGAAGAATGTGTTATGCTCAGCTACAACTAACATTGGTTCATGAATAGGCATGAAACCTTTCACATGTATGGATTAAAACCAAAGCTGCTTTTCTGTTTGAATGCATCATCACTATGTTGCTGTTACCACCTAAGCCACAAGCCTCCAATTTTGACAGTTTTATCATGAAGAACTCCCCAGCACCTCTGGCTGGGATGCGTTTTGTTCTCTCCACGATCATGTACCATAACTGTGTTTTTGTTAACAAATGCCATCAGCTCCTCGCTCTCTTTATTAAGATCTGGCTTCCACAAATACTTGGCATCTTCACAGCCTTGCTTGGCAATTGATGACTAAAACAACCACATCAGACACAAACTTCCTCACATAATCCTCTGTTCTCAGAGGCTTTGCATCACCTCCCTGTGTGCCAGATCCCCAGCCATCACACTTCATCTCTGCCTCCATGCCACCCTAGATTCTCACCCACTTGGTTTGGTTGAATAAGACCCTATCATACTTTCCTTTATATCTAGCAGTTATATCCAAAGCTTCTCATAGCCTCATTTCCTGTTGTCCCCCAGTTCTGAGGATATTCATGCAACAGTATAGACCTTATCCTTAGAAAAACTACTAGATTGAGGCAAATAGACATATAAATAATCTCTCCAAAACCAATGTTGGATGCATCACAGCCTAATTGCATCTCCCAAACTCTGATACTCAAAGCATTTGAAAAAGTTTAGCTGCATGCCTTTCTCCACGCACATACTCTGTGTGTTTGTTCTTCTATATTTAACTTTTACTCCCTCTGCGATGAAAATGTTTGCATAATTAAAAAAAAAACCCTCCACCAAATTGGATTTCCCCGCTTTTGCAGTGGTTCACAGTACTAAACTTACTAAACTCCCAAATATTTTACTTTTGCTATACACCCTAAGTCATGAAAAGTTTCCTTATGCTTGTGAAAATATCCTTTAATTCTTCCTCAGGTTTTTTCCCTCTTTTCCTAGAAGGAATACAGTGCCCCAGATTAGATGGGTATTTTCCTGCAGTACTCATTGCTCAAAAGGAATTCCCTGAGCTGGCAGCACTGCCATGCTTTGCCCAGTGCTACACACAGGTATTCCTCTTCCCCTGCATGCAACCACTCTGTTGTTACATGTGGTATAATCAAACCTTACCTCAAAAAAGCAGACATAATATTAGTGTCTCCAGTGAATTACTTTTCTGCTACACAAAAACTATGTTCAAAAGATTCCTTCTGTATACCATGCACTTGAAAAAACTTCATAAAGATCAAAATCTAAAGCCATACTTTTTACATCCATATATATGTTTATATGCATATATTTAGATAATCATACATCATTCAGCTTTTTTCCACTCCAAAATAACAGTTTACGAAGCAGAATAAATAGCATCAATTTGGCAAAGCATGATCCAACAGCAAGTTTTCTCACAAATGTTTTTTATTCTTAGTACAGGGAAATAATTTCAGTCTGGAGACTATAAAATCCATTTGTAGTTCAAAGTGTTTTACTAGGTTTCTTTTCACATTCAATAACTGAATATGACTAAGTGACAACATTTCACTGGAAGTTTTAGCAGTACTTCTACTTACTGTCTTCTACACTAAAACAGTGACTGTCCCCAGTATGTCTACCTTAGGGAGCTTAATAGAATCATATAATGGTTTAGGTTAGAAAAGACCTTTAAGATCATCAAGTCCAACCATTAACTCAGCACCACCAAGTCCACTACTAAACCATGTCCTCAAGCACCACATTTACACATCTTGGTGACTCAGCCACTTCCCTGAGCAGCCCATTCCAATGCCTGACAACCCTTTCGGTGAACAATTTTTTCCTACTATCCAACCTAAATATCCCCCGGCACACCTGGAGGCCATTTCCTCTTGTCACTCGAGAGACTGATCTCACCTCACTACAGCCTCCTTTCAGGCAAAGGGCGAATGTGACTATACAAAACTTAACGCTTTAATATTACTCTAAAAATAATTTCACATGATTTAAACACAAAGATTTCAAAGCACTGAGACCAAGATCAAAATGGGCCTGCAATACAAGCTTCCCATGCTTTCAATAGCCTTCATGCTGCTTACTGTACATGGCAAGTGGTCCATACAATGTTGAAGAAAGTATCTCAGCACTAAATGCTGTGAGCCTAGGCTGAGTTACACTGCCCACAAACCCTTTCTTCATTTACATTCAACTACTAAAAGTTGCCTTTACATCTTCCTATTTTGTTTGCTTGATCTCAATTATATTTAACACCAAAATTTAAACAATATGGTTCAGACAAGTGAACAAATCCAGAACTGAATGCTTACTATTAAGCCAAGAACATACAATTTGAGTAATGAAATATTTTAAAGACTGAATTCAATTTTCATTGGGTTTTTATTCTTGCTTCTTTTCAAACCCACATGGAATGCATTGTGCTTAATGAAACTACAAGATTAATATTTCAACAAACCAGCCAGTACATAAACCCACAACTGAGCCTAAGTTGAAGAGGTTATTTTAAAATACTTTTGAAAAAGCCTTTTATGAAAGAAGCACCCTACTGCAGGCTTGAGCCTGTTTTCTCTTCCAGGAGTGATACAGAGGGCTGCTGTCCTTGACCACTGAGCTTTGCTTCTATGCACTATTCCCTGGTTTTGAGTTCTGTTTTGGATTTGACTGGCAGAGAACACATCAGGCTGGAAATCAAAATTGTTGTCATCCCTTTATTTCCTTATGATGCTATTGTCTGAAACTTTTACCTTGGAGAACTTGTGAGCCTTCCTTCTTTCTTTAAGATTCTATTGGTTTTGATTAGGGCACTCCCATGGTGTAAAGGAGAGCACTCTGGACTCTGAATCCCAAGGACCTGAGTTTGAGTCTCAATGGGGACCATCCCCTGGCAGTTCAATGCCTCCCTGCCATCCGATCCCGCAGATGCTCAGCAGGGTCAGCCCTGGTTAGTACCGGGTGCTGTGACAGTCCTGAGGACTTCACTGTCACTGTCCAAGCTCGCTCGGCCGTGGCAAATGGACCTTAGGACTTAAATGGTGGGGCCGGTTCTGCGCACGCTGTGCCTCACCTAAAACATCCACTGTGCAGGCTGGAAGGGCACACCCACATGGGGAGAGCCCTTCCCAAATCTTCGTTTGCAAAGTTTGGCCATACATACATACATTGGGTTTGATTGCTCACTGTGCAAGGGTTTAACATAGCTCCACTTCCATGGGAGTGTTCTATAGCATCTCCTGTTTCTCTTTAGAGACAGTTAATTATAGTTCATTTGCCAACAACAATTGCTTGAGTACTGGAAGTCCTGATTCAGTTAACATAGTTGAACTAAAGGATTTGTATGATATAAGCTATAGAAATCCAGAATTTGAAGTCCCCTTTTATTTTCAAATATTGCACAACATAAATGTTAGTTCCATGTTATGTAATTATAGTATTTTATGAACATCATGTTTCAGGTACTTATTAAGTATCTCAAGAGGCACAAGCTCCCCTTACACAGTATAGTTATACATAAGGCTCCCAAATCATCTTGGTCAATGCACAGTTCAGAAGTTTAACAACTTGAAGGCATAGTCACATGGACATCAAACTTCACAACAGAACCTAAATCTTGCTGCTCTGGCAACTTCTACAGCCTCTCCCACCCTTCACCATCTGCCTCATCCTCTCCCACTCTTTGCTTCTCTTTCCAGGTGTATCTACACCTTTGTCCTCCTGGTCCCTCAAGCCATACCTGCAGGAGAGTGCAGCATGTTAAAAAGCAGCAGCAGAGCAAATATCCTCCAGCATATTTGCTCTTCATGGCAAGGACTACAAGAGTTTAACAAGTAGTGTGAAATGCACCTTTTTCCCAAGGTTTGCTCTACACTATCAGCTTCTTGCCTTTAATGGCAATGTGGGGGACAGAGCAATGCAACGCCCTGGAGACTAAACATGTGTGACCTTGAAAAGGAGTCTGTGCGGTCAAGTGGATACTCCTTATAATTTGAAGCCTTCATACTTATCTGACACTACTTGGCAGCTCCTTTCACCTTCAGCTGTAGCAAATCCTCACTTCATCCACATTTCTGTCCCAGCAAGGTCCCTCCCTCTCTATGGCAGTGTGATTTTTCATGCTCTTCCATGACTTTCCCCTACCTCAGAAGAGCTCTGTTTTTCCATGGTGAAGGGGAAAGAGGGCAAGAAGCAAGTCTTGCTGGCACTGATGCAGTTTGGTTAATAGCTGCAATCACACTAGGAATATTTCATCAGTCTTAATATTAACATCACTGCTTTAGGAAAGCCTTATGCAGAAGAAGTCTCAGAGTTTCAGTTGCTTCCCCAGACCCAGCCATCCATAACTGAAGAGCAAATCCCACTACTTCCAAGCAACTGAGTCATCAGGAATTTGAGAATTCCTCTGCATTAAACACATTTAATCCTGTGCTTTACTGCTTATGAGGGTTAAAGCAAGAACATACTTCTTATGGGATTCAATTTTTTTTTTCAAACGTTCAAGCCTCAACTCAAGCTAAATAACACACTTGGATCAAAGATGATCACTATGTTCCTTACATTTATTCAGACTGATATTGATCTTCTGCAACCCTTCCCCCC
>VWZD01005953.1:38719-115944 GCA_013396695.1 Sakesphorus luctuosus
GGGGCGGTGCCGCCCGCGGGGCCCCGCAGGCTGCGCGGCGCGGGGGGCGGTGCGGAGGGCTGGGGGTGGGGGCAGTGCCCGTGGGCCGGGGCCGGGGCCGGGGCCGGGACCGGGACCGGGACCGGGACCGGGGCCGGGACCGGGGCCGGGTTGAGGGGATGGAGCCTGTGGGCGCGCTGGGGGCGCGGACGCGACGCCGGCCCCGCGGCGGAGACCACTTCGCACTCGGGGTGCCCTGGTGGCGGAGACGCTGCCTCTGAGCGCTGGTGCTGCGCGGCCACTTCAGGTGTCCGGGCTGCCCCCGGGACAGGAGCCGAGGCTGTGGTGTGGTGCGTGTCGAGCAGGAGAATCCTCGGCTATCTCCAGTTCCCACTTCGAATTTGAAGGACTTTGGAAAGAATGTAAAAGCTTTTGCTGAAGTGTGTGTTCCCTCTACCCCAAAGAAAAGCTGAGGGACATGTTGTCTGAAAACAGTGTTTTCTGCATTCCTCTCGAGAAGGTGTCAGGACTTAGCTAGTTTTATGTAGAACTCACTCTTAATAGTACACAGCTGCCTAAATAAAGATTTGAAAATAATTACTGCAATTGTTTTTATCTCTTTCATTGATTTAAAGCTATAGAACTTAAAGCAGTCTAACTGAAGCTTGTTCCCTAGGCTCAGATGAAACTCTTAACACTGCTAACAGGCTGAAGCACTGATCCAGAGCTCCTCCAGTCATGAAGGCCTCAGCTGTAAAATGCGCTTTCTGTACTTCAGGCACTTGAGTAGTTCAGGAGTAGTTCACCGGCATGAACTCGGTGTACATGAAGGTGTTCGTGGGCGATGTGCCAGCCCTGTCCTGCAGCAGCATCACTGCCCTGGTGAACTCCAGCATTTACATAATCCTTGTTGTTGCAGGACCACAGCAATACCTGTTAACTCAAACCTGTGTCTGCTATTTCAGTATCTGAAAGGGAAATAAACTGAAAAATACTTTGAAATTAGATTTTGTCTCTTCTTATTTAGTGCCTTTATCTGCAGAAACAGAAATGGCCTTTCCTGACCCCTTCTGTTTGTGAAACATGTTCCTCCTTCCCTGTCTGCATCTTTGCTGTGCTGTTCAGTCATCAGCACTATTTCATCTTGCTGCGGTTTCCCATGTGTGGTAGTACTTCCCATCTTCCTGTTCCCCAGCTATCCCTGCTCCCTCTGCATACAGCCCCTCTGCTAGACCACAGAATAGGCCCCAGCTAAGCTGCTGCCACTCGGCTGTGTGTATGGCAATATTGATTTTACAGTGTGCATGCTCTGTAAAAAAATCAATATTTCAGTAGATTGAGCAGAGCATGCAGCAGTGTAAGGGAGCCCAGCCTGCTAATGTAATGTGCAGGGCTCCTCATTCAGAGATTGAGGTCAGTCCGAAAATGGAAATATGTTTTCTTATTTTATTGTCTGTTTGAGATAAAATGTGGGTGCTTATGTTCTAGTGTTTAACTTAGTTACTTTTAAGTCATAGCCAACAGAAGGTCACATTTTGCAGGTGACATACACAAAAAAGTATGTGACAGATATACAATCCATTTTTTAAGGCTTAATAAACCCCCTCTTTCCCTTATCCATCATGTATCTATCAAACAACAGTTGTGGGGAAAAATGCATAATTTTTGTTTTTGCAAATAAAAATAATGTTCTGCTGTTTGGTGCTGTCTGGCTTCTGATTATGTAATGAAACATGCAGTACTTTAATGAACTCCATTATAGTGGCATGTACTGAAGAGTATCATAAGATGAGTGCAAGTTATAAGAAAAACGGGGGAGAAATAACAATGTATGACATAAACCAGAGTAAAAACTCCCACTGATTTTAGTGGACCTGGGATTTCAGCCAGAATGTTCTCCATGATACATTTTCTGCTTTTTAAACCGTTGCATCATGTCTGAAAATGTAGCAAAAGAACTTGATGAAATGACATGAGACGCCACTTCATTCTCAGGCTCAGAGTCAAGATTAGTGTAAGCTAACTATTGTTTCACAGCTCTGGGGAGGCTTGATATGGTTTTATCTTTACTTAATAATTTTATCCACTGGTTTTGTTGGAGGCTATTTCTCATCCACCAGAATCTCTCACTGCAGTGAGTACAGATCTGTACAACACGCAGCACAGTATTATGTTTGTGAAAGTTGTGATGCTTTGTGCTGAATAACATGCATTTTGAGGTGCTACAGAGGCCCTAATGTACACTAAGAAAGGCAAAGCTATTTATTCTTTCATCATTTACATTATTAGTTGGAGAATGATTTAGCAGTTGTGGCTGGGGAGGCCACACAGGGCTGGAGTGGTAACATCTTTCAGTTACAACTCTGGTTTGGGACACTGGGGAGAGCTTCCAAATGTAAAATACTGCTACCTACAACTGCACACTACATTGGGATTTTTCAAAAGTCAGCTGATTTTCTTCAGTCACTAACAACAGATTTCTGATACATGTTTCACTGTTTTGAAGAAGTGTTTGTTTTAGTATTAACAGTTGATGGAAACCTGTGCACTCACCGTTCTTAAAAACATACCTCAAGACTTGTAATATGTCCTAAAATATTTTAGGGATATTTTAAAAAATAGTACTGTAATAACATAAAATATAAAATTATAAAAACTACTCTGATACTTAATTCTAAAATGTTTTTCCAGGTTTAACTATGATAAACTGCAGTAAGGGTATGATTGCAATTTAAATAATAAAGTAAAACTCATAGATGAAGATTAAGGAATAATAATTAGTGTTGCCTTTTATTTTGAGTCCTCTGCTTTGTCAGCACGCTTCCAGCTAAGAAGATTCAAGGAGGTGGTTACTATGCGAGACAGGTAAAAGCACGTGATAGAGAGGAGAAAGCTGTGACTTTTTGTGAAGTAAGGCTGAACAATATTTCACAGAATATTAGCCTTAACTTAAAAGGTGGGACAGTTTTATGACAGTATTTACTTTTATGATCAGAAGACCATTTTCCAGGGGTCCTCCTCTGCCAGCTTTGTGGAACAGTAAACTGGGGGGGGGAAGGAGGAGGTGCTGTGATTTTGTTTTGTTTTGCTTTGTTGTTGATGGTTTGTGGTGTTTTTTTTTCATTTTGAAACAATTAGTACTTTATAAGAATTAGTTTTTAAATCTAATTGGAAACTGGAGTTATTCAGGATGGAAAACTAATTTTCTCATTAGTTGGAGAACTTTTATGGTATTTGTACAATAAGTACTCAGTCAAAGACATCAATCAATATTATAGAATATTTTAAAACAAATGTAAACAATTTATATTATGAAAATTTGTAGCATTACTTATCGATAAAAGAAAAATGATACATAGAAACTCAGTTGCATATCATTCTAATTCTTAGTTGGTTATTATCTGAGATTGTGCTTGATTAAATATGATTTGTGTTATATCTGTGTAATTCTGGTCTTCATTACTATAATAAATGTGCATTAAAACTGCATTATAATGTCCTTATTGTGAAATTGTCATTGAGTAAATTAAGGTTATGAGCACTGTAATGCAATATTATACTGAATGTTATATTTCCTAGTGCTTAAATTTCCTTGCATCTTAGAATCATAAAATTAATTGCTAAAGTTAATAAATAATGATAGATAGTCTAAGCAAGTCAGGGGTAAGTCAGAGAAGAATCCAGCTTTTCTGAATTCCTATTCTCTCTCTAAAAAGTAGACAAAGTTGATACTTCATTCTGTAATGGTAGAGATGCATAACTGATTCATTTTGGTAGAATATGAACATGACAAAATAAGATCGTGTCAAACGAAAACTTCAAGATTCCTGGACATAATGTAACGAACTTTGATTCAACTCCAGTGGAAATCTTTCTATTAGCTTTAATAAAATTTGTATCAATTTGCGACCTGCTGGCATCAAGTATCTGAACAGCTCCATTAGTTAAGTAACAAAAGCTCATAACAGTTTATAGATTAGAAATTTGCGGACTCAAATCCTAGATGTCTCCTAAAAAATCCTGCAGAGTCAGAAGGGCTCCATAGACATTATAGATCCCAAATGGAGTGAACATGTCACTTGCATTTTAAAGAAGATATGAATGGATCTACAAGGTGATCACTGCTGGGTTAGTGTAAGACTATCTGCAAAACATTAATATATTAGAAAACAATAGACATTTTAAAATGTGCTTTTGTTGAGCATTAAAATTAAATTAGGACTTTCCTGAGAAAAATGCCGAACAGATATAAAAAGACAGAACCTTGTCTGAAGCTGTTCAGCTTTGCCTAGCTGGCCCAGAAAGAGACTAACATGCTGAATCGATGGGGTTTGAACTTCTCTTGCCTATTTCCTCCAGAGAATGCCTGAGCACTGAGCAGCCTGAGGAAAAGAAGTGAAAGTTTGTCTTTTTTTTTTTCCCCTTCTTTTTTCTTCCAGAAATTCACTTCTGAATCTGAGAAACCTTCTTACTAGAACAAATACTTTCCCATAAAAAAGTTCCATTTCAGCAAGTCAGCATTTTTGGATAAAAACAAATATACTGTGGGAAAATTCCCACCAAGCTTTACTTTGGAGTCTTTCAGAAAAAGTCACGCAACAGAGAATTATTGGAATGGCATTTACAAAGGGATACACATGTGATTCTCTATAGAGTTCAAACACACTGACATGGCAGTGTCTATGACAAAGACTTTGAGGCATTTAACCTCTCATTCTTAGAAACCTCTGATACAAGAAAATTAGATAGAGATAAATAAACAACCAAATCCTGTACCATCCACCACAAGCCACAATTTATTCAGTTTATAATAACTTTAATGGGGATTGTGCTGAAGCCTGTCAGCAGACTGCACGACCAGGACTGAGAAGGAGCAACCAAGAGGTTACTGACGTAAGGGGCCCAAGTTTCTTGAATGATGTGTCCTAGAAATGGAAACCAAAGGTCATATTGCTCAAATTGGCAAACAGCTACTTATGTAAGTAGTCTCACTGAATTCAAACCTGCCCTAAAAAGGCACTTAACAATCTTCTGGCTACAACAATGTGAAAAGGTAAATAACTAGAATAACTAGAATAAGAACTATGCTGGCTGTAATCAAATGCTTCTTGCAGAAATGGCTGGGACAGTCATGAAGTTACCTACTTCTTCTATCTGCCCTGCACTGGCACTTCAAGCTAAACCAGTTGCTTCCACAGTAATGCAGAAGCACTTGCATAGGCTATTCCTGTGGTGAAAGCTGTGGAGCCTTACACCACCACTGCCATTCCTCCAGTGAGCATCTTCCTGTGGCCTCAGTATTTGATGGCAACATTTTCTCATAGAATATCCTGAGTTGGAAGGGACCCACAAAGACAAGAGAGTCCAACTCCCGGCCCTGTACACTGCAAGAATCACACCACGTGCCTGAGAGTGTTGTCCAAATGCTTCTTGAACTCCGACAGGCTTGGTGCTGTGACCACTTCCCTGGGGAGCCTGTTTCACTGCCCAGCCAGCCTCTGAAGAACCTTTTCCTAATATCCAGCCTAAAACTTCTCAAGCCTAGCAAATCTCTGCTGGTAACCAAGGTAAAGGAAAAGAATTCATGGGGCAAAATTTAATTAATAAATGTCTGTAATGCAACTGCAGGCTGGTTGAGAGTGCAAAGAATATTGAAGAAAGTCATCCCGCCCTTCCTTCACATGCATTTTCTCTGGGTGAAAGTGAGGTCATTTGCAGATAATAGTCTTGTAGGGAAGTTTGGTAAGCATTTGGGAAATGAAAACTATTCTTACATACTGAATAACCAAAGAAGATAGAGGGTGGTGGAAAAAAACTAAATGACAGTTGTGTTGTGTGACAGTTTTTCTTATCCTCCTCCAAACCATTTTCTTGGCAAATCCCTTCTCCATTTATTTTTTTTCTTCATTTTTAGGGTCTTATATACAGCTCACCCTCAAGGAGCAAGCACAAGTATTATTTGACACCTGCTTGCTAAGTACCCAAATCAATAAAGTCCTAGATAGTATTTAAAAATTAAACTACTATTTAAAAAATATTTTTAAATTAATATCCAGTGAACATTAAAAATTAGAATATCTCTACCATATTTATTTCATTTCTACTCTCTACATCAAAGCATGAATTTGGGGAACGTATGGTTATTTGGGGAAAAGAATATCTAGCAGAAGAGCCCTTTCCTCAGCCTCCTTAAACATATACATCACAAATTCTCAAACACTCCTATGACACAGAGGCATTTAATTAGGAAAGACCTGCTCTAATTGGAAGGCTTTAGTTAATTTGGCATGGAAGAGATGCTACACTTCCAGATGAATGCCAGAGCTGTGGGCTTTCCTGGGTCATACCAGTTCTAGCTCCCTCGGAGACTGTCGCAGTGCTGAACACTTGGCAGCTTTGGTAGTCATCCAAGATGCAGCCTGACTACTCCAAAAGGTACCCAGCTCCGTGATCGTATTTAAAACATCAGCTTTTGTCTCTGAGGTAACAGGCTGGGTGTGATGACTTGGAATCCCACTGAATGAAGCATCATACAACAAGCCTTCAGAGGCCATCTGTACCTCCTCCAGAACAGTATGGCTTTTCATAGCAGTCTTGGAAAAGGAAGTGCACTCATCACACCTCCTGGGAATTTCTGGATAATACAGTTCAAAAGTTTCCTCTTCCACTATTTCCTTATTCAAAAGTAGGAAAAATATCTTTGTCCTGTCCAAATCGTGAAGAGATGAAATGAAGTTTGACACCTGAAGTTCAGAACATTAATGGTCACTTAGACTTTCACTTCTGCTCAGGTCTGATTTATACTTTCACCTTGTGGGACACATAATTCAAATTACCATCCGCTTAGGTCCACAGGAAGAATCTTCAGGCCAAACCATTACAGCAACTGTTACTCTTCTGCGTTTCCTACACCATCAGGAAATGTCAGTGAATGCCAAATTTTGCAACTGCAAACAAAGGGAAATGGATATTCATCTCCACTATTACTTTCATAATTAGTTGAACAGGGAAAAAACAATCTTACCAGGAAATCCTTGTAAGTCTGAACTACATCTGTCAGCCTTGTTTGCTTGCCAGTTCTTCTGATGAACCACAGGAAATATATTCCAATGCTAGCACAGATTGTTCAGAGGAGACAAGACAGGCTCATTAGCACTGTAACCTACAGGCCGTAAGCATACACACAAAGCATTCAGCCCTTGGATGGGGTAGTGCAGATGCAACCACATGGGCTTGCCTGACACAATTGCATTATGTATTCATATTTATGTTAATCATATAAGCCCTACTGTCGTTCCTTATCAATGCACACATGACCTCGACAGTGCAGGCTGTTAGATCCCAAGCTCACGTGTATCAGAAACCTGGACAGCACAGTTTCTCCTGCATGCAACTTTCCAAAGAACTATATTTCTGCTGTGCTGGAGGGTAACTCTGCAGTAAAACTACTACTTGATGCAGTCATCAGTTATTAATAGAGTCACCTGAAAGAGTGATGGCATTGCTTTGCAAGACTTGCTAGGCATAATAAGCCACAATATGAGTATGTCTCTTTTTGAAACAGTATGATTTTGTCAAAGCTAGCTGTACAACACACCATGAAATGTATTTAAATAAAAAATCTGAAAAACTGAGCAGTGTATTTAAAATTAAAGACAAAAGAAAGTAAATGAGGTGTATTGTCTGGTTTATGTTCCCTCTAGCTAGAATCTGTATCATTAAATGGAGAATTTCACTAATTTATTAATGTGTCTATAAAACTTTTAGCAAATTTATATGTGCCTGCACTCAGCTGCTTTCAAAGAAAGGCATTAGAAAAATTGTTTGACTAAATCATTTTCTTTTCTCAGTGAAATCCACAGAAAGATTTCTGTTATCTCCATCAAGTGAAAGAGGAAAACTTTATAGACATTTCCTTTTGACATAGATTCCTTGGAGTCTTTTACCATAAGAAAAATGTTGCTCTCTAGATCCCACCATGGCTCTCTCTTAATTTCATGAGATAGGAACAGACTGTCAAAAGTCTGAAACACAGAGAGATTCTAATCATGAGCAGTTTGTTCCAGCTAGAATCATATTTCCTATGTTGCAGGGCAGCAGTGGGCAAAAGACTTCATTTGCACCTCACAGAAATGTGCTTTTCCTCCCCAATTTCTCAGCAGAATGCAACAGGACACTTCCTCTGGCCCTTAGCAACAGCCCTTAGCAAAGGCCGAAAGAGAAGTGCAAGCAGCAAAGCCAGGACTAGCAAAGAGCTATTGATTAGTGAATGAAAGAGAACATTTTTTGAAATTAAAAAAAATCAGCATGTCACAATAGCTCTAAGACAAGTATAACTTTAGTGACTAGAAGTGAAAAGAACAGGCAACTTGAATTGACATTGATCTTGCCAGCATTCCAAGGGTAATGTTTTCATTATGATAAAATGTTCTTTAGCAATCTCTCCAGTGAATTGGCCACAAACATGCTTTTCTTCTGCATTGGTCCTGCCTATCTTCCTGTTCCACCTATTTTTATACTATTAAAAAATATTTGTTTAGGCAATGCAAACAAAATCCCCCTTTCCATGTGTTTAAGTTCCCTTGCCATTTATGCTATACTGTAGTACAAGACCAGCAAGACATCTGAGAATTTTATTTCAAATGACTTTTTTTGGTCTCTTTTTTAGTCTCCCCTCAGGAAGGGAATCATACAGATTTCCCAAAATGTTAGTAAACATGTAGGACCTGGATGAAAGTCCTACAGCACTCCTTCCCAACAAACACACAGGCAGAGGAACATATACACATACATATGCAAAACCACATTTATGTAGGTGGACAGGCAAGTGTGTTTTGTCCAGAAAAAAATTTGTGTGTGTGATAACACAGAATAATCAGCATAAAGTTGCAGATAGATAGATAGATAGATAGACAGACAGACAGACAGATAGATAGATGTAGCTTATTTAGCCATTTTTAAACTTCAGTTCCAGAAAGATAACAGGTGAACAGTTGCAATTACAAATAATCCTTATGGATCCTCATCTTTCATAAATTTCTGTAGTTTTCTTTGCACATCTTAACCAAGGGATAATTTGTCTCATTAACATTTTTCATAGAGGGGAAATTGTGTGCCTTTCAACACGGCTCCAAAAATATATAGCAGTATTACATGATAAAATGTTTTGCTAGCAGACATATGACTATTGCTTGTTTTTTTTAAAGCATCAGCAGTGCATTCATGGGCTGAACAGAAGACAGTCTCTGACTGAAGTCCTGTAGAGTCTCTCTGAAGATTTATGTGATTTTTTTTCCTGCAGCTTATGATGTGGCAGAATGACCAATTTATGATGTGGGTGGAACTTCATTCAACACATGAAAATGCCTCTGCTCTGCAGATTATGTTCTCCTGTGGTAGGCAGTAATGCTTTCTGCCCTCCATATGGCCACCATGTGCCAGCAAATACCAAGTTGGTATGTGGGTTAAATGTAAAATAACCACAAGAGCTCCTGAGCCAATAATTACAGAGCTCCTTTTGATATCATTATCTGTACTGTGCAGTAATAAAGCAGGGCTCATGTTCTCCCTCTCTTCTCCTTCAGTAGCTGGGGAGCTCATTGCAGAACTGCCACACAAAAATGATGTTCACAAAATGCATTTAGGAACTTGCTGCAGCAAAGAGCACAGCAAGTCCTCAATTCTAATTAGATACTAGTTTGAATAAATTCTGGAGATGGAAAAGAAAAAATAAAGGCTTATTCTGTGCATTCACTAAATACATGTATCTTGCATCCTGCTCTGAGCTACTCAGTCTCTGGGGTAGATCAGCTGGTTCAGAGGGCTTATGAGATGTTAAGTCTTTCTGTCCATTTAAAGTCAAAATTATAAGGTTTTAGCACTCTGTACTTTTGTGTACAAGGAACGCACATCTCTGTAAATAGTGTTAATTTCCATTTCCATCCAGGTGCAGTTCAAGGCTTGGATGTGAGTTATTTTATAATTTTGGCCTTGCCAGAAATATCGCAAAGACTGGTCACTGTGGTTTTACCCAGCAGCTGAGATAAAGTGGGATTCAGAAGCAGATGGTATCTGGATATGCTTAGCTGTAGACTTAAGACACGTAGTTCTTAGTAAAGGGCTCAGGACAATTGCTTTGTTTTGGTGCACTAGATCCCAAGATTTTTGCAACTTGAGATTTTTGAAAAGGTAGAATTTAGTGGGAAGGATTTGTTGAACAGGGACTGCTTAAACTGGCTTTTCTCTTATGCTTTGCAAATATGGATTATTACTGGTCATAGTTCATAATGGTATTTTGTGTGTGATTATGTCTGACTTGCTGTGTTAAATGAAAACAAATAGGACTTCTCAGTCATTCGTCTTCTGAACATGTAGTTCAGAACACTCTAGCTATCTGGTCCAGAATGGGCTTCCTACTCATCTCCTTGCAACATCTATAAAGCAGTAGATGAGCACAAATCTGTCTTTATCTGAAAATGTGCAAATATTCCCATTAATCAGGACCAGAGAAGTTGATACATATATAAAATCCAGTTAGAAGTAACTCACATGAATGGCAAATTGGATTTTCAGGTTTGTTGCCTATTTGTCATTTATAACAACTGACACTGCTCTGATGAGCTTTAGCATTTTCCTCATTATAGTGTATGAAGTGTATTATCATGTTATCAATTATATATTAATTATTCATAATGTTGAATTAAATAATAAAGAAAAGTATGTCTAGGGTATAAAAAGGAAAGCTGTGTGTACTGGGCAGGGCTCTAAGAAATTTGCTATTAATGCTCTGTAAAGGGTCATCACTTTCTCAAATTCTCTGATCAAAGACTGGCACCTGAGGGCAGGGAAAGACCTCTTAGAGGCAGCTTCTCCATTTGTAACTTCCACCTAGGCTGCACATTGTAGGCTCTATAAAACCAACAGGTGACACTTCACTGACAACCATCTCATACGGCAGTGGAGGCAGCAGCTCCTCCTCACCTTCTGTATGAACAATTTCAGCTCAGCTTCGACCTTTATTAAGACTATCAGGCAATACTTGCACAAAAAAACCCCCAAAAAAACCAAAAAACCAAAACCAAAACAAAAACCAAACAAAAAAACAACAACAAAAAAATCTGCTTTACATTGGCATTGGTAATTTGCATTTAATTACAGTTCTGTTTGTAACTCAAATTCTAGCCATATAATTTCTACCCTTTTTTAAATTTTTTTTTTCCAATCTATTATAAACTAGTCTTTGGTTTTCTGACACAGACAGTTCCCATGGATATCCATCACCCCCTAAGTACTAGATTTTTGGACTGGCTCTCTGATTTGGCTGACAGACATGTGAAATCGCACACAGGGACACTACTCCAAACCAGGTTGGCAGAGACTGAAAGCTACTGCTATCTGGAGTCTGTCCAGAGATAGACGGAATTACAGTAATTTTGTAGTCTCAGTCAAGTTCCTGGCTGACCAGTATCTGCATGACAAAGTCACCACTATACCCTTCACTTGGCAGTAATCAGTACTTTGTTAGCAATCTCCATAGGAAAAGGTTAGCAAAAAGCACAAGAAAGACCTGAGAGAGAGTAATGGAATGAACAGCAGAATATCCAAAATAACTATCTGCAATATCAGTGATACGTTAAATAAACAGGAAAATTTAAAGTCTTCTTATGCACAAACCAATGACTTCACAGGTGCCATGAAATCCTGACGGAACAAATCAGGGAGCTGAAATACACAAATACAGCCTTTCATTCCCAGAAGAATAAACATGACAAGGCATTTAGGCATGTATATTTGCTTTCCACTTCAGTGAGAGCTTCTTGACTATCTTTGGGTGAAAATGAGGAGAGGAAAGAACAAGATGGATGTCTTGTTGGATGTCTTTTTGAGAAAACTAACTCACAGGAAAGAAGGAATACATGAGGCTGTTTTCGCTTGAGCAGAGAAGTTCAGGAGTTGACCTTGACCCTACAAGGCACTTTCAATAGCTGGCAGGGTCCTGGAATACACCGAGGGCAGTTTTTCTCTCAGAAGGTGAAGTGCAAGGAGGGATAATGTCTGGGGACACAGCTAAACTGAGTTTGATTCAGCTAATAATGAGAGGTTGCTTAAAAGGGTGGAAGGCAGTCTGGGTGAAAGAAAGCAATCATGAAATGGCAGATCACTATTTCAAGTATAGCTTTACTATTAAGGATGAACTACAAAAGAATAGATTTCTGAAAATTCATAAGCTGGTGTGGAGGCCTCTTGAGAAGATAATTTAAAGGATAAAAGAGTAGAGGACCACTGGCAGATACTAAAAAAAAATACATATTAAAAGTTCTTCAATAAACTGTTCAGATACAAAGGGAAAAGAAAACACAATTGCAGTTGATATGGTATTCTAAGACATTCTTTAGGCACCTAGAAATCAAAGCCCCATAGAAATCCTGGAAAACCAGGACATCTCTCTGTGTCCGACTACATAATATGGAAGGACAAAACAAAACATTTTGGCGTACAAGGAGTTACAAATAGTAGGAGGAATAAAAGGGAACCAGAAAATGTTACCAGAACATAAGATGACAAAACAAGTACAGCTATATAACAGAAAGCAAATAACAGACTGCACAACAGAGGCAAAAGTATTTGTTGTTTCAGTCTTCACTAAAGAAGTTTGTTGTGTGTAGTGCCTAATGCAATTAGTTTAAACAAAAGAATAAGGGTTCACACCAGAGAAGAGAGGGAACAGTTAGAAATGCTCATCTAAAATAATATTCAAGGCCTGACAACATTAATCCAGAAGTACTGAAGGAACCAGTCACAGTAATGTTTGAGCTGTTAGAACTTGCCTGGGAGTATGTTGACCTGAGGGACAAGAGGGCAATTTAAAATAGGTTAGTACAAAATAGGTATGTATAAATATCGTACAATACCTCTCTGTTAAAAGGGGAAAATTAACTGCAGAACAGCCAACCTACCTCTGATACCCAGAAAGAGATTCCAACAGCTCAGTGTGTAATTTATGTACAAGCACTTGGAAGATGAGGTGTTAAAAAGTAAAACCAAATCACACCAAGCCAGATTGATTTCCTTTGTTTCCCAGAAAACTCACCTTTGTAGCATTTAACCTGTGGTATCTTTATTTTAGCAAGGGTTCTAGCATGACCTTTTGTGGCACTCTTATGAACAAGTTGGAGGCTAACTGAAAATATTGTCTGATTATGTGCAAGTAAAATTGCCATCTAAATGAGTGCACACAAAAATTACAGACAGTTATGTGACACACACAGGTGATATTTTAAATGGGATCTCACCAGAAGATCTTATATATCTGGTTTCTGCTTGATATGGCTGATATGACCATTGGAACAGAAAACACACATACAAAATTTACAAGTGACAGTGAGGAATAGAGAGAGGAGAGCTTCCAGGTGCTTTGGAAACCAGGATCTGAAATTCAAAATAGTCTTCACTCCCAATGAAACAAGTGAGATGGAGGTCAGTAAAAACATATCTAAAGCATTATACTTGGGAAGGGAAATCAAATGAACATTTATACAATAGGAAATAAATGCAATACTTTCAGTAGTACTGAAGGAAAAAACCCAAAGTTATGATAGATTTCAAATTCAATGAATTAATAAGATGGTACTGTTACATGTATTCAGAGCAAAACTGTGTATAAGAGTGGGGATTAGGAAGTTTCAGCAGAAGTTCTGTTTCCAGCTCCAGACACACTTAAAAAGATAGGTGAATTAGAGAGTGTCGACAAAAGTAATAAGGACATATGAAGAATGGTGGGAGAGACTGAGTTGCCTCCTTCCTGAGGGGAATGACAAGGGGCACAACAGCAGGCTTCCAGTGCATAAGCTTGTCACAGAGAGGGTGGTGGTCCACTGGGAGTTGGGAGGACAGAAAGAGGTGAGTTTTGTTGGCAGAAAAGCAGACTTGGGTCTTACAGTGAGGGCAAAATCCTCCTGTTGGCAAACACATAACAAAGGCTGCGGAGTTCTCCCTGCCAGGAGCAGGATTGTGTTTTGAACAGGTACAGCAGCAAGAAGTCTACAATAAAACAGTCTAATGTAAACCAAATTTTCTTTTGGAACCAGGCATCCCAGCCTGACTTCCTCAATAATGCAAGGATTACCAGTAGCCTGCTTCACATGTTTATTCATCACTATAATTATCATTACCTACAGACTCATTAGGTTCTGATTTGGCCTTCACTGAATGATTGGTATCCTAGTAATACTTCTTTTCATCTGTTTTTATGTCAGCTATTTTTATCTTTGCATCATTTGTCAAACCTCACACAGTAGCAAATGCTGAGGCATGTTGTGTAAAGTCTGTTTTACCATGACAGAGAGTCTTTATGCTCTTCTGGAGCTCTTGGATCATCCAACTTATGCCAGTTCAGAGCAGTCACTGCATCCAGATTTCCTTCTCCACAGTGGATGTTGCTTTCACAGTAAGCTCTTAATGAACACAGAAATCAGAGAAAAAGAAAGATTGCTTCAACTCAATTTTGCTTCCACACCAAATCAATCTTGCTCTCTCTTCCTGTGCTCAATATAGTTTGGCCAGCCCAAAAAATGTGGGTCTTAATTAGAAAATTATCATTATTATCATTAGCCAAAGAACATGGTGATTTCCTACACAGGCATCCATCACAATATAGCAAAAGCCACCATTTTCAAGGTCCATGACTCCCTAAATCCACTTTTGTCTTCAAGAAAGAGGAGCACTAGTTCTACAGTGTCCCTAAATTCCCTCTGTAGCAGTTTTTGTGTTAATTATTTGCTGCCTGGAGCTTTGGCTTGGGAGGCTGTCTCTGGGACTGCCTCATGTCCTTTTATGATAAAGGCCAATGATTAAAGCTACTGTCATTATCACTTCCTTGTAGTGATTGATATCTTCTCTATTAATAGTCTGCATGAGAGCTAAGGCTGAAGGTATCTGCAGGAGTGCAGGAATTACTGCAATGTGAAAGTTATGGCCAAAATTCTCCAGATAAATCAAAGTACAAGGAAGCTCTCAAGCTCTTACTTTGCTATGTTTTCCAGTTCTACCTTCTCTTTTGGGTGGTCATGCATTTTTTTATTCTCAAAACACCCTGCCATCCCATCCTCCAGTTTTTATCTGATTTATAACATTACTACATGGCTAAGGAAATAGAGCATTGAAGTCCACAGTCTGGATCTTGAGTGCAAACATCCTGGAAAAGGAGTGGAATGACTCTCTTGTCATCACTAGCAGACTATGGACCCTTGGTTTCTCCTGCAATTTCTGCTTGTCTTTATGTTCCTTGAGCAAGCTCTACCATATCATTTCCTGTGAAAGGTCTTCTTGCTTCAATATCAGATCTACTTCCCTGTTACTTCTCCCAGGCATGACTAGACTAATTCAAGCTCTTCACTGACTGCCGTGAGTGAAGGTACTAGTACACAGAGTCATCACAGACATTAACTAGAGAGAAAGCATGCTTACAACTTGTGCTCTCTGCAGTGGCCCCACTAATCCATCCTAAGCTTAGCTGGTCTACTTCAGTGTCTTGTATCTGATTTTGATTAGTAAAGGATCTCCAGAATAAAGTTCTGCCCATACCCTGACTAGAGGTTCATGATTCCTTGAAACCCATGTAAGTGAGAGCTGCTGTTAGGTAAGAATGTCAGATGGATGTGCAGAGGAGCCACTGACTACTGCATTGTTAAAAGTACATGTTTCCTAGGTTATAGATAGAGGTAATTTCTGCCTGTAGAAGTTCCTTAAATACCTCTTTTTTATAGATGGTTTGAAGACATGTTTAGGGCCAACACTATTAATATGTGGGTAAATAACAGTGTATTAATGTCTGGTCACAAGCATGGTTGCCCAAAATATCAAGATTCAAGATTGTCCATTATTCCTGTTTTCTGTGGATGACATCAAAACAGAGGGATTGAAATTTGGTGGAAAAGACACTTACAAGATTCCAACATGAATCCTGCCATATTTCAGAGGTGTCCTATTTTTTGTCTGACCCCAAGTGAGACACTGAAAATAGACTCTCCAGACTTTTCCAAGGGTAATCTCTGTTGTGCTGTCTCTGAAGTTTTCTATGATTTCATATGGTACCATATTAACAGAGCCTGAGCACTGGCACTTCTTTACCTTCACTTCAAATGTATTTTTTTAATACAGGACCAAATAAGTAGGAGTGCAAGAAAGATATCAAGAAAAGACTGGAAAGAAACAGAAGCTATCCAGATAGATGGCAAAGAAAACACAAATGACAAGGAAAAAATAAACTTCTCCTGCCTACATCAGGTCTTAGAAACTGAATTTCTTCTTGCCACTTCAGCATAATTTATGAGTAACTGTATAATCATCTAGGTCATAATTACTCATTCATCTGCAACACATGGTGAATGATGACAGCACCAGAAGAGCGATGCCATTAAAGCCAATAGTCTCATTGTGAGCTTACTGTGGTATTGCACACAGAGGATAAGATACTCCTCACTTAAAAAGCTGCATTTCTGCTTTGCAGACATCAGCAAAACCATGCTAAATCATGACAGGGACTGTATTCTCAAAACTTCAGAACAGATCACTGAAACTAGGACAGTACTGCGAACTGGGTTGCCTGTTAGTACACTTCACAGCTGGGATTGTGCACATGGTGCTTGGAAACACCCAGTCTGAGATGATGTTTCACAGCCGAGCTGCCATTGTGTTTTCATCCACAGTGAGATGAGTAAAGAAATCAAATCAAAACACAAGCCATAAAATTTTCTTTATAGAGTCCCTGAGAACAACATACCTCCACTGTGATTAAAAAAAAAAAAGCAACCTTGTTCTCAGTTTAGAAAATAAAAACAAAGGTGTAGGTAGAGTAACGTGGTGCAGTCAAATGGCTTGTTCTTATAAGTATGCTGTACCACGTTATTATGCTTAGTTAATTTGTTTTGTATTTTGTTGTAGGTTAGGGCTCCTTCTGATTTCTCTTTTGTTTTGCTGAGGGGTTGTTTTTTTCATCTGAAAATAGTCATCAGCTTTAAAAAAGCGAGATATCTTGGATATTCTTTTGACTGTTATCTGCTTCCCTACATTTAAATATTAAAATTTTTCTTTACCTCAAGACAAGAACATTGCCTAATCTTTCTTTTGGCCTCTAAACAAAGTTTGACTTAAACAATGAAGGATTTATCAATTGTTAGAGCCATATAATCAATAATTTTCAAAGGGAAAATGTTGATATATGGACACTTGCCAAGCACCACTCTCTGGGAAAAAGGAAATTTGTAGACAGTCTTTGAGGGGTGCAGTGCACCTCTATCTTCGCACTAAGGACAACTGATGAATAATTAATCGATCCAGTATTTTTATTTCACCATCAATACTAAAAAAAAAAAAATATAAAAATCTGCTCAGGGTGAAACTCCGATTCTTGTCATGCCAATGGTGAAATCCTGTAAATTTTATTTGGATCAGAGTTTCATCCACCGTGCATCACAAGAATGAATTACATCTTAATCTGTTATTTCCTGCAAGCTACCCATACAAAAGGACGTTATTCATTCAATGTCTATTCTGAACATAGGGATATCAGATTGAAACCTCTAATCAGAGAAGGAAAACAGGAGGAAAAGTTGGATTCAAAATAGGTATAAGAAGGGTCAGTTTTGTGGCAATTAAATAATTCTACTGAATGGAGAAAAAGAGCAAAAAAGCATTGATAAGCTGCCCAGGTAATGTCCACTTCAAGGTCTGCACTGGGTCATGGTTCACTATTACCTCCAGTACTCAAAAAACAAATGTACTTAGCGGAGTCTGATGCAAGTTTTGCTTCAGTTGAATTGCACCAGAAGCCTAGTGCCTGCAAACCTGTGGTCAAGAGAGGAACCAAAGATGAAAACATTTATCATGTTCCCAGTTACTGCGAAGTGTAATCTGATCTCAGAAAGATGAAAAAGTTTATATGACTGTCACCTCATGTGTCATCATGAGAGGAGGATGTAATTTACACTGTGCAACAGAGGCATTCCCTGACACTAAATACCTACATGTGCTTTTTTCCCTGGGCACCACCAAGGGAGAGACATGACTGTCTGTAAAGGAGACTGAAATGGGCAACCGGGTCAGTCAGCCAAAATTTAATTCCCAGAAAAATTTTGGAACTATTAACAAGTAGCTACAATTAAAAAATGAGATAAATAATGGCTACCACTGATTTGTTAAGGACAAATTGGATGAAAGCAACTAAATTTTTGGAAGGTAGTAGACCATGTGAATAGGGAGCAGGAAGAGCGGACTTTTCTCTTGACTTTAGTAAGAAGTCCCTTAATGGACCAGATAAGTAAATATATACATATAAAGAAATGAACTTGCCAAAAAGTGAGGACACAATTGGCCAGAAAACTACTCAGGAAGTATCTATTAGGTCTTCAATGGCTCTTAAGGTACTTTTCATCATTTTTATTTGTAAAATGGTAAAATGTGCATGCATTAATATTATAGATGCAGACCTGGAAGGCTGGAAGGAAGGAAAGAGAAGAACTGCAAAGGATCATGGCAAACTAAAGAAATTACCTAGAAATAAGATGGACTCAAATAAGATAAAGGTTTTAAAACTGTAAAATTATTAAGGCAAGGGTGATTAACTGCACAAAGAAAGAATAAGGATTAACTGGGTAGAGAAGAGTTCTGCAGAAAAGGGTCTGGGGCTTATTGTAGATTACAAGTCAAATAGAAGTCGACAAGGTCCCCATGTTATGAAAAAGGTAAATATCACAGTGGGATGAATAAAGAAAATTATTGTTTGTAGGACATTTGAAGAAATTTCCCACTCTACTCAGCATTAATAAAACCTCAACTGGAATCTTGTGTCTAGTTTTAGGAAATTACTTTCAAGTAAGATAGAGACCAGTAGGGAAGAGTTTGGGTTGGAGATCTTAAAACGGGATCCTTCGTCTAGAGAAAAGAAAACTGAGCATCTAGAGAAAGGAAAACTGAGTCATGAAGTATTTTACAGAAGACCACAAAAAGGAATGGGGTGATCTGTTTCTCATGTAAGACAGGACAAGAAATAATGGGATTAAAATGAAGAAAGAATTAAGCTAAATTTTAGAAAAAGTTTTTCTAGCTCTAAGAGTAGCTAAGTACTGAGCTGGAAGTTTTTAAGATTCAGTTATGCAAACCACTGAGGCACAGGGATCAGATGTAGATGATTTTCACAGGTTCTCTACAAGCCTCATTGTCTGTAATGCTGTGCACATTTGGATACACCTGAGTTATTGAGGCAATAGATATTATCAAGATATTGTAACAAAATTCAAATATTTCATGTTCATATGAAAATGGTGTTTTACAACATCTGGTTTTGTAACAGCTGCCATAATAAATTTCACCTACTTCTTAAGTGATCACATACATTTCCCCTTGCCATACAAAGTAATGTTTTTTCATTATTACTTTACAAGGCTTCACTTAAGGCTGTATCTTCTGAAAAAAGTTCATGCTCTAAAACCTGCAGATGCTTTCATTTTTCTAACGGTTTTGAAGAAACCCCATTTAAACCCTTTTCGTTTTCGTATGACAGAAAAAGCTAGAGGTCTTTGCCTGCTACTTTAAGAATGAAGTGACTCATTTTCTGAGAATAAATATACTGCAATACTGTACATATATAAAAATACATATATATTATAGTGGAGTATAGTATAGTACAGTATATTTACAGTAATACTGTATATTTACATATACAATAATACTGTAGCAGGCAGTGGAGAGAAGGACCTTTTTATTATCTATGCCAACCCTTGCTAAGCCAGAGCTGTTCTTTGGAAAGCATTTCATAGCATTTTTTAATTATTACTACATATAATGGTTGCATATGGCTGAAGGGTAACACTAGCTCAACACACAGGGTGATATGAGCAGCCCTTTCATGTTTTATGGGTTGCCTGTCATGCTGTTGCTCTTATGCAGTTCTTTGAACACAGTATATAAAGTACATATGTCAGAAAAAAGCTATGTAGTCATTCCAAAAGAGCAAGGGGAAGGGCAGGAAGGAAATACCTGCCTGTTAGAGACATCAGAAGAAAATCACATAATTAATAGTGTGTTCAAAGGCTAAAGGGGAAGGATGTTTGCAGCCAGCTATCTCTGAATTCTTGAAAAGCAACTCGCACAAATGCATCAGCATAAGTGGAAGAAGAATCCTCTCTGCCAGCACTCCAGGTCCTTCCCATTACCCACAACAGTTTCAAACAGACATAAATCAGTGTCTGAAGCTAACCTTGATTTCTGTCAGTGTGGAGGAAAAATCTGGACCATTCTTTTCTTCTAAGTCACACAGATCTAGTGATTGTCTATCAGTATTATGAACTACGCAGACATGTGAGAGTGTAGGGTTGTATCAGCGGCTAATTTGTTTCATGTTTCACAGTCTGAAATAGAAGAAAACAAGCACTCATAACAAAAAACACTTTTTTCGTTTTGTGTTTGGCCATCTTCAGACCATTACATCTATTTAACAGTCACTGTCACTGCCATGAGAGCTGAGTTCAAGAGAGCAATGGATGATGAAAACCCTAGGTACATCTGCCAGACTTGCCTTCCCAGCCCAGGTTGGCTAAACATCATCCTATGTCCTTGCCTTTGTCAGCCCACAGGCACCAGCTTACCTGATGCACTTTCTACACAAGCTGCAGGTCTTTCCCTCTGTCATAACAGTGAGGAATGACACAGATGTTGCCCAGCAGCAGTGGCACCCCAGGCAGCTCCTACCTCTCCTTTCACTGTTGTCACTTCCTGCAGGTCTTGTGCTGCACCCTCCCTGTGGCACTGCAACTGCTCCTGAAACTCGACTGGTGGACTCAGCTGGTTAAAAATAGCCTTTTCTTTAACTGAGTTATTTTAAACTTGGATCAGTTCCCTGATCCGGGTCACCATGTAACTGCATGAATAGTTGTGCCAGGATGTGCCAGCATATTTGCAGGGGGAAACAAACGGCTGGCAGAGAGAAGGAGAAATCTTGCTTGTTGGGAGAAGCTACTAGAAGCCTACTCAGAGCTTTCAAGCAGTCACAATATATGTCCTCATGCAGGGTCTCCAGCCAGAATGGGGCCTGAAAGGCTTTGTGCTGCATGGTAAAGATGCCCAGACAGCATCCAAGGTGCAGTGTTTTGTATTGCTGGTTTGTGTTTCGGGAAACCTGTATGTCAGAATGTCTAAGCCATCAGGAAGCTAAACAAAGTACCTTTGTCACTGGCTTTATCAGCTGCTTTGCTCATGTGGTGCATATGGGCTTCATAGAGTCATAAATGCCAGTTTACAGTATGATTTTGTGAACTTTACAGTATGTAAAGTACGTGTATAACTCATACCCTCTATAGTATCAAATATCAGCTGTTAGAAGCTGCAAAACATTTAAATGTATAAGGTAACAGTTTAGATTAGATGAAAATTGAATCTTCCCACTGGTGGATTAGGTATGAGCTGAGCACAGGCAAGCTTGCTCTTCAGGTTTCTGGACTGAAACAAGGCTGCCTGAGTAGTCCAGAACAGGGCATGTGAACCAGCCTACATGTAAGTGGAAGATTTTGAGACTGAGTCACTAGTAAATATGAATCAAGAAATAGTATGCAAAGTGAATGAGAGGGGTGGGGAGAGAGAGAGAGAGAGAGAAATTACCTGCTTGTGCATATGAAGGAATTAGTAGATGCAAGTCAGGTCAGCCGCCCTCAGTACAGCAGCAGAGAAATGACTGCCCAGGAGAGGATTGCCCGAGCCAAGACACAGCCCAGCAGTGGCGCGAGCGACCCATTCCCAGACCAGCGTTCCACAAACCCAAGGGCAGCCCTCAAAATCACAGTGCTGCTGGGACATACCAGCCCCAGTCCTAACAGCAAAGATACCCCAAATCTCCCAAGTAAACTGAAATAAGCAGTTGCCAAGATATCCAGTAACTGCACTTTGACTGGAATCATGTTTCACGCCTGCCCTTCCTACAGCCTTTTCTTTCCAATCTCATAACCAAAACTCCTGCCAGAATTCTTGCTGAATAAGCCGCTGCCTTCTTCTGTCATTAAGGCTGTTTGGTGCTGCAAAGGGAGACAAAATAAAGATGTTATGTCAGATAAAGCAAAGTAGCATCACCTCAATGAGGACTGCTTCTCAAAGCATGTTCAAAGCCAGGCATTTCTTACCACATGGTATGTTTTGGAAAGAAGTTCTTGCTGCCAAGTATGTCCTCTACCCCACCCTATTTCTTTCTACTGCAGAAAAATTAAATACCATACATAACTGCAGGCAAATCCTCAAACTTCCAAGAAGCAAGCTCTGAAATATGCGATCTCAAAAGAAATTGGAAATTGGAATGGTGTTTTGAATGAGGTCATACTGGAAATTTGTTTTCTTGGAAGTTGGTCTGTGGCAGCATTGTTCATAAACCTTGTAACCTCCTCACCTTCCTGAAAGGTGATTAGCAAAGAAGCAGTTAATAGATGCATTTTTCATTGAATATATATATTTTGTAGTAGTGTTAAAAATTTAAATTTTTAATATGATTGTGTTGCTAGATGCTCGTAATGAAGCCCCATCTGAACATTTAAACAGCATTTGGATGCATTGGAAGTATCCTTTAGGCAGGTCTCAGAAGCCTGTGGTTAAGCAGCTCTTAAAATGTCGCTGTTCAAGGGCGCCAGAATGAACCTTTAGCAAGGTGATCCATGTTTCTGACTTCTTTTTCTTCAGAAGACACTCCAGCATATCAGGACACTGTGATCAGCACAATGACAGTTGACACAGTAAGGACCATATTGCTAATCCCTCCATTTTGCAGGATACATGTGTTCTGTGAAGCATTTTCTCCTCTGAATCAGGATGTTTGGGAGTTCAGATCAAATGTTCTTACTGAGAGAGTCAGCCAGCTAATCTCCATGCCAGGAAATGAAGCCATCTGATGTCCTGAGGTGAAGCTATAGGAGGCTGTATGAGTCCAGAACATTTTATTTTTTCTAAATAAGTGCTCACTGGTTTGGAGTGTCTATTTTCCACCACAATCAGTATTGCCTTCTTTTTATTTTCAGGCCTTATCAAGGGGACAAATGCAAAATCTGATAGTTACAGGTATGATTTTACAGATTTTTATTTTTCTAAGGCAGTTTGCAAAAAATCCTGAATGTAATCTGAAGGTGAGAAAGTAACACTTCATACTGGCAAGTTACAATTTGCTATTCTGCCTAATTTTCTGCATTCCAATACTAAAAATAAAGGTCCTGGAGACTGAGAGAAGCAAATACTGTTTGTTTGGTTCTGAGGATAAACTGCTATTGGCAAGACATTAACCTCAACAAATGAAAACTCTATGCTAGAGAAATCTTTTAAAATTTTATTTGTCTCATTAGCTCAATAGGTCTCTATCCTCTTATCTTTGGGGTAATAAGGAAACTCCAAAAGTAAAAACTCTCTCCTAATTTTGAAATGGTCTTTAAAGAGTACCTCTATAAGATCAGTATGAGCACAGGACCTGCTTGCATAGACAACTTGCACTTTCCAGTCTCTGTCCAAGGACTTATATTCCTCCACTGACTGCAGCAGGCCCCATATTTAAAGAACTATCCCCCATAATGTGAAGATGCTTGGAGATCAATATGGAATTTCTGTGCTTAGGAGCCAGTTGATCAGGGTAAAGGTGCCCAGGAAGGATGCTGAAGTCCCAAGCCAACCATAGGAACTAAATTTGTTCAAAGCTGAGCATAAATTAGTGACCTCTGGTGATACCAGAATGCCAGATACCAATTAAAAGGTTGTCCCAGTTAAAGAGGCTGGGAGCAGTGTATCACTATGTGGGTTTAACCAAAACTGTGTATTCTACATCCTCTATGTCATTTCTGATGAACTGTTAATAATGAATTGTTCGCAGCAGCTGCCCAGGGCATATCTGACACCTCAGGCTATTAGCTGGGTGTTAAGGAATGCTGCAAGGCACAGGAATGTTTCTGTCTTCACACTAATGACTCAGACATGATAACTCCCTTCTGGGGAAGCATCACGCAGCCTAAGAGGGCATGCTTGCTAGTGGGCTATTAGGGACTGGCACAATAGGCAGCTGCAAGGACCTAGACCATCAAAGATTCCAGATATATTCCATAACTCACAGAGTTAAATCGCCCTGTGAAACTTCCTGCCTTGAGGGAGGTACTGAGCATTCCCACTTGAACCTGAGCATATATTGGCTTGGGGTTTGGGGACTTCTGGTACCACTTGTCTGATCCAGAGGAGGACCAGAACCTCAAGAGGACTGTGACTGCTGTTCTTGACAAGTTTACAACTATCATCCTTACCAACAGGTTTTCCTTTCCTTTTACTTTGTACTAAGGGGGACCACATGGTGGTTCACACCCCAGAGTCCTGGGTTATTCATCTGGTTGTTATGGATCAAAACCAATTTTTCTCCATATCATTTTACTAATATTTTTAGTAAATTGTAACTCTGACATAATCTCTCTTGAGTCAGGTTCATTCCTCCCACTAGTTTACCTTTAAAACAGCACAGAGATCCAGTTAAGGGCTAAGGAAACAGCAAATGTTCTGCTGACTAGGCAGTCTCCACTACAACTCTGCAAAACCTGCAGGATGTGGGGACAAGGCATCTCAACAATGAGGGGCACTGACAGTAAGGTCAGGCCACCTCTGCCTCATTCCACACACAGCTTATGGAATTATGTTCAATGACTATATGAGTGCCAGCAGAACTGTTTTGGAGTCTCAACCACCTTTATCTGAAGAAATTGGAAGGATTTATGGACTCTATATTCTAAAAGGCCTGGAAAGGAAGACCTTCGTCTTTTTTGCCTTTGAAGTTTACACTCTTTCTTCCCCTTATCACTAGAAGTTTCTCCACAGAAGGCAATGCATTTCACCATCAAAATATTAGACAGCTGTGTAAAAGAAGTATTTTTCCAAAGAGGAAGCTCAAATGTTTCTCCCCAAGGCAATTCAGGATCAAAAGAAGGACGCATTGATTTCCCAAATTAAAAGCATTTTCAAATGAGAGTCCCTTACTCTTTGGAGTTTTTTAGAAAATGATTTGCAGATGGCACATCTCTCCTCGGTGTGACTTTTTCCAGACACAGAGAGCATTTAGCACATCCACAGTTTAATGGCAAAGAAGCTTGATCCTTTATGTACCGACTTAGTAAATGAACATAATACTGCTAGTACCTCCTGGATAAATAACAGCAGTTTCCTTACGAAACGATCAAAGGAAATGCTAACAAAACCCTGCCACTGGCACAATACAAAGTACCAGTTTATCAACTATTCGCAATTATTTACACAAGAAGGTTCCACAGAGTCCAAGGAGGCACACGGTGTCATCTGTGACGCATAACCACCTGGAGCTGAGGGTGATGAGAGGAGCCAAACCTCTGTGTCCCTTGAACACAAACCTACATGAATGGTATTGATGATGTTCTGGGAAAGCAGCTCAATGGAAGTGTCTGTTTCAAGTGCACCAGTCCATATAGATCAATAGCAAAATGTGCGGATTTGGCAAAATATTTAGAGAGGAAAACCTTAAAAATAGAGGCAAAATCTTTACATCCAAACTACAGCTTCCAGATGTATATCAGAACACCTAAAAATTATTACTAGGGTGAAAATCATATTTCTTTACTTGGCTCCATGTGCTGTCTCTGTTAGCTGTGTTTTCACCTTGAATTATGGCCATAACTTTTGCTCAGTTTAACCAGTGAAAGATACACATGTGAAAAGATGAGCTATATAATTCTTGAAGTTAACCATGACACAGTCCTGTCAGGTGTAAAACTAAGTTTACTTTAGTAAGAATTGTTAAATAATAGTTGTCTCAAAGATGTGTCTTTGCCACATACACATGCAATTTTGGAGGAGTTCAGTAAATTACTATATGGCATAAGGAGACATTTAACAACAAAAAGTTGAAGATAGCATATCTTGAAAAGCGCTTCATTACCCTTTGGGGTGCTGGTTCAGTACTAATGCAACAGGAGGGCTGCCTGCTGAACCAGCAGCAAGACCTTCTCTGCATAGAAACTTGGGGTTTCACTCTGGGTCTTCCCTACTCATGCTGAATTTCTGATGTGCATTTCTGAGAAACAAGGTTGCAGTCTTTAGGGCAGCATGACATTTGTGCGTATGCAATTCAGACTGCTCCAGCAAGAACATGCATGCCTGTGCTTTGGGGAAAGGATGTTTTTCATTTCAGTGTGAAAGCCCCTATCAATGTGCTAGCATGTGAGGAGGCTCAGAAGACTGTTTGGCAGGAGAATTATATGGAAAAACATTAGACTACAGCCTCTTGAGAAGAGAAATGTAGGACAGGTGGGTTAGGTACGAATATTGAATAGTGCATCACCAAATTATTAAGAAGACCCTAGCAGTATTGTCTCAGTGTACAGAAGTAGTAAGAACCTAATTGAAAGCCAAGTATTGTTACCAGTAAAGTGCCAACTGAGTTTATGAATTCTGAATCAGGACGGTTTTTGGAATGAAAGAAGGGTTGTAGCTGGATAAGCCAGAAAAAAAACATGTTGGCAGAAAATTCTTTTCACCATCAGTAATGAATTTGTTGACAGATATTATGTAGAACCGGATACAGACATTGCCTGTACATGAACGATTTAACAAAAAAATACTACATACACCCTTTCAGTAGATTATATGACAAAAATAAACATCTCCAGTGAGAACAAAAGCATCTCTGAGCTCCACAATTTATCATGTTTCAAAAGAGTCTTATGCTGAGAAAATTTACAGCTGAAAATTTCATGGCTGTGCTCTCATAGGCTTAGTCTTAAACAAGAAAAACATAAGCCCTGTTTGTATCTTAAAAAACAGCTTTAAGTAGCAAAGAATATAATTATCAGACTAGTTTCTCTGCCACATAAGGCAGTTGAAAGATTTATAGGCTAATTCTGCAGACTGGTTTCTTTTTAATTTAAACTAAAGCTACCAATGAAAGGGAAGTATTTCAACAAAAAAGAAAGTAATTCAAAATTATATTTCAATAAACAATTTGGAGCTTACAGAAAGAAGTAGCTTGGAAAAATTACGTGGGTGTTGTAACTATACACGATTGTTCTTACGGGTGCTTACAGTTGGGAAGCAGCCGGCCTAACCTGCTTCTCCTGAATGCAAATTCTTCGCTGATGCAGTGGAATGGCATTGTACAATGTCCGTGCTGGAAGGGGTTGGGCAGCAGCAGCCTCATAGCTGGCTTTGCCTGCTGAAGGAACAGGAATCTGGCAACTGCCTATGCAAAATTAAAGCCCCTGACTGATCAAATGTCCCTTTAGTATCCAAGGAAGGGAGTAAAGTGCAGAGATCAGGAAAGACAGAAACTGTAGTTTCAGCATTGAAGTAACTACAGCTGAGGGGGAATGAGCTGGTCTCTTGTTATTCTTGTCTTATTCTGTTGGGCTTGCTACTTCTGTGGACAAAGTGGTGTGAAAGGACAGGAAAAAGCAAACCAGTGTATCACTTTATCTTTTTTGCTTCTGTTGTTTGTTTTGTCTTTTTTTGTTTAACACATGAAGTGCATAAAAGTGGTCCTTCTTGCTCCACTTTAACAATCTTATGTTACATCTGACAGACACCTGGTTTCAGAAGAGTTTGTTCTTCCAGTCATACTGTCTTGAGATGGACATGAGCTCATATGCATTGTCTTACACTCTCAGTCTTTCTCTTTGGAGAGTCAGTTCGGAAATTAAGTACATCTTTGCACCTGCTTTCCTCTGATCTCTCTGTGTATCAGTGGTCATTCCCCAGTAAAGGTATTTTTGTTTATCCTTGTGAGTGCAAACACCACAATTCCAGGATAACATGTTATCAAGACTATAGCCTCTGTTAACTGTAATAAGCAACCACATCTGACAATGTTGAAGTCCATTTTAGCCACTTGCTCTTTCTATGAATCTACAGTTTAGGTTCTAATTCATGGGCTCTGTCCCAGCAGTCTCAATGAAAATCAAGAAATGTTTTATTTCTAGAGTTAGAGTAAAACTTACCACTATAGCATTCTGTATTACAACTTTGTAGTCTGTTATCATCATTCTTACTCAGAGGAAAGTTAGATATTCCCAGCCTGTATTTATGACCAAGGATGCTTCAGAATAATGTATATAAATTGAGTTTTATTGATCATTGAACATCTGCTGGCACTTAAGCATGTGAAAACATAAACATGAACAAAAGCTTTGCAAGTTTGCATTTTTTGCTTATAAAATTATAATTTATAATCAACTACACTATGTTGCATTTTCTTTATCACCTTCATAAAGATAAAGCAATGTTAGCAAGGAGCTGGATTACAAGACCACTACAAGATTGCAAAGACTTAGGGGTTTATGATTTATGGAAGAAAATTTTCATTATTTTTCCCTTACATCTAACGCAATTTAATAGTGTTTTGCCTGTTGTGGTAGAGGGTATGTGCCAAACTATGATTATTGCAAACAAAATTGGAAGTGTTACTTGAAAAGTCTGCAGAGAAAAAAGACTCCAAGCCAATTTTAGTGGGACATAAGGGAGCAGTGGCTTTAATGGGTACTCAGGCTCATCCAGGAATACATATCGACACATGTACTGAACACAGATTTTCCATGGTTTTTATAATATTGTCCACCCAATGCTGATTTTACACATCCCTTGGTCCAGCCCCATCCCACCCTCAGCACACCCTGTCAGGAATTGAATCTAGGGGAGATTGGGAGCCTTTATTTATCATCTTCGTCTTCCTCAGCACACATAGGGGTCCTGGTGGCCTTCCGGTGTTCTGGCTTCAGGGTCGTTGCCCTATGTTTGTGTCTCATGATGCAGGCTTTCTGATGTTATTCAGCTTTCTACCTTGAAAAGAAGACTAAATAGCTTAATGGAATTTGAGGCATTGATATGGAGCAGGGGTTGGCATGTATAAACACTGAACTTAATATTAACACATTAAAGTCTGCATTTTTACTACAATTACAATTACTTCTAAAATCTACAAAAATTAGAAAACCAGAAAAAAAAAATCAAAAACTCTCTGAGGTATCAGAAGTGGTATAAAATAATATTTTCTTACAATGCAACCATTGCCAAAAGTGATGAGCAAATGGCTCTGTCCAGCTTTCTGATCACAGAGTTTTGACCCATCCTTTCCAACACCGACTAACATATAACACGTGCAGGTGCTGATGCAGACCCTTCTCAAGGTACGAGCACTTCACTTACAACTGTTCTGGGTACTCAGACTCCTCCATGTGAGTACAGCCTGAGCAAGGAATCAGAGCTGGAAAAGTGTAGCACTGGAGAGAAGTAAAACAGCAGGGCATGCAACCCCTACAGGTGTGCATTCAAGAGAGGCCTCTACCCATCAGGTGAATGTTGGGAAATTATATTCTTCTATGAAAATGTGGGTCATAGCAACTGAAAGCAACTCAGAAGAAGGAGCCATTGCCTTGTTTCCCAGAGTTATCAAGCCTCTTTCATGTGGCCCAACCTTGTGTCTTTATTTCCAAAGTCAAACATGAGCTAAACTAAATGTGCTAGCAGAATGTCCAGATGTGACAGCTGTAAAGTTGGCCACTCTGAGCACACAGATCTGCTCCTCTGCTGGTTCAGGTTTGACCAGCACCAGATTTAAGCAAGAGGAACACTACGTTGAACACAAGTTTTGCTAGGTAGGGATCACCTAGAAAGTCAGAGAATGCTGGAGGATGTAGTTGCAAAGACTCTGAGAATATGAGAGTTTCATAGGGGTTTTGAGGTACCTGAAGTGAAGAAAAAACAGTTTTATGCCCAAGACAGATTTCGTAAGCAATTGTGACCTATAATGAGTTCACACTTAGCTAGCTAAACCAGACTTTACAACACATGGGTAAGATGATCTTTCATGGATAACAATTAACAATCATCTATCCTTAAATTTTAGATGGTAGAATAATGGGGAAACCTGCTACATGCTGTTGCCCATGTTTTTAATGAGAAATACAACTTTTAATTTTTATCATAACAATGCTGAGAAATTCCCAGAGTAGAACCTCACACCCTCTCTTTCCTGCCCTCCCACACATGTCCAGTGCCTAATCACTATTGCTGGAGAACGGAATGCTGCAGATGTAAATACTACAGACTATAAGGAGGTTAAGCACAGCATATTGAACTCCTGGCCAGCCAAATCCTACACTGAGGTTAGGGACTGTCAATGAGCAGTCTCACTAGAGGGCAGCCAATAAAACCTCTAGCAATAAAATTACAGAGCTGAATGTCACTTTTTTTCTTCCTCAATTGTGATGGGTTATGAAATTTGGACCCCTGAAATTGCTGCCAGCAATTCTTTCTCTGGTACTTTGTATTGGCTTTTTTTTTCCATTTAGAGCTGCAGAGGAGGATCTATTCATTGCTTTATCTCCATAAGCCTCCTCAGGTTTGAGTGAGCTACAAACTCTCTGAACAATTGTGAGGGTGAGACAACACTTGATGCAGAGCAGGGTTACTTTCCTGCCCTCACTTCTTTTCCTTGATTCCTTCAAGAAAACATCACAACTTCCAACAAAATATGCATAGTGTGATATGTAGTCCATTCTGAGTTGCTTGCCATAAAATTGCTTCTGAAGTAGTTATTGAAGTTCAAATGTATCACACCATTGTTTTTATTACTGTAGTCCTTGAATAAGCTGCAATCCTCAGTGCCTCAAGGTCGTCTCACCTCTGTTTTCATAAATGCTTCCCAGTACCTGTCCTATCCTGTCACACCAAAACAAACCCCAAAGTACACTATATACTTTCCAGAGAAACACAAGAATGAGATTTCAAGAGTTTCCAAGTTAAATACATTCTCTGAATTCCATACATTCATCATGCAGTTTTTATTAGGCCAAAAATGTATTTACAAGATCTTCTGTGGTTTTGAGCTAAGGTACATTTTCTATCCTTATAGAAATGTCTTTATTTACTTCATCATATATTGCACTGCTATGCAAGAAAAAAAAGTATTAAAAAATAGCAGGTTTTTTCCAGTCTTCATGTACCAGGAACAATGTCTATCAAAAATAGTCCTTTAAAACATAAACGGTTTCAGAAATAAATACCACTCTATGTTTATAAAATGCATTCCTCTGGCTGTGATTGCTAAGCTCTCTGCTCAATGCAGGAGTTCATGTTTTAAATAATTCTGACTTCCCCTAAGGTGAGTAAATGTATCAGGATCTACTGCAATGTCCTAAATCTGATCCTGTTTTATGCTATGTATTCAAAACCCCCACTTTCTTCAAAGCAAAAGATGGACAAAAATTGCTAAGCTGAAATTTGATTGATAAAGTTTCATCAGAAAAATCTTGTTGATGAAATTGAATTTATTATAGGAGCTTCCATTTCCCATAAACATAGTAAACAGTATTTGTTTTTCAGTATGAATTAATATATCTGAGTGAGAAATGATACACAAATTTTCTGCTTTTTGTAGTTGTATAACAGCTGTACTTAGTTTGAAATTCCACCAGATATATTAATTACCCAAACATGGTCCACATTTTTTGTTCACGAGGGTAGCAACTTGAGTCTTTGTTTCTTTATCAACTAAGAATGCTCAGTCATTTTTGTTGCATGTGTGTGTGTTGCACACACAATCCCTTCAAAATTGTTTTGGCCCATGATTATAAGAGTCCTGTAATATTGGCTCTGCTCCCTGTTTGGATGATCATATCTCACCCATGAGGAGAATAGCCTGAAGATACTATCAAACTGGTAGTTTATGGAGCAAAACCAAATACTACCTGATCAGAGATTTCATAAAATGTTACATTGTTTTCCTCTTTCTCTGCACTCCATAGCCATTTCTCAAACCATCCCTCTTAGACCAGAAAATGGTAAGATACATTGGCAGGGAGGGGAGTTTAATAAAGTTCTTACTCATTGCATTCACACAGAATAATTGGATGCACATGCAGAGTCTGGTTTTAAGGGGTACAGTCAGGCCCTTATCTGATTCTCCTAAAGGTCTCCTTGATAGGGAATTGGCAATGAATTTCAAAAGCCTCTTTCCTGCCTCACGTCAAGCAGTTTTCCACCCAGAGGCAGAACTGATTCAGAGGCAGTGTTAAGATTGTTCATGGAATGTAGTGTGATACTTTTGACACTTTTAAAAGATCTTGAAAAGCTGAGGTCAGTAACTGGCTGATTTTTTTATACATTTGTAAATATTTCAGGTTTTTATTAACTTTATTGTCACACAGTATATGGGAGACTCTACCATATGTTTACTAGAAAGCAGAATGTAAAGAACTGCTGCTTTGCATTTAGTTGCTTTTGTTCTTTAACAGACAAGGGTAATGCAGAGCCTACCAAAGACTCTCCAACTGTGACTGGGGCAGTAGCACACCAGGGTACCAATAAGGAGTTTAAATCTCCAACTGTCTGCCTGGCTGCATCCCTCAGCTGCCCAACAATGTGGAGCTTACAACTTGCTTTCAGAAGCAGCTGCAGTTACAAATTTGGGGATTTTTAACAAATTCTTATTTCCATAGTAATATTGCACTCTAAAACTGTAGCAGTAACAGTTGCATTTGGTCACACTCAATGCCTCCTTCTCCCTTTCTCTTGACCTCACCTTGCTAAGGCATGAGAACTCCACAGGGAATCGCACTCCAGGCCAAGGGAATCCTCCCCAGGGTCCAAGGGCCAGAGTTAAGAATTAAACATAGTAACCTTGACTACACAGTTCCACATCTGGAAATACTGGCATTTGTCCTCAGAAGAGGGGCCTTACTGGCCTGGCTGGAGCACAAGGTGATGCTACATTTCTGCTGCCCAGCCCAAGAAGGAATGGCTCTCTGCTAAGCATATTTCATTAACTCAGAACACACACTTCCATTTATTTAAACCATATGGATGCATTTCATGTTTTTATTACTTTTCATATGACTGAGACCACCATAAATGCTTGCTATGCATCTTTGAGTATTTTAGTTTCCTGAAGCAATTTTCTCCTATGTTTCAGTTAAGTACAAGCTCGACAAAACACATTATTAATTACAGACGCTGGTTGCCTTATGCAGTATGATGTGTTCCCTCTGCATATTCACCTAAATGTCTGTTGTGAAACAGTAATACATATAGTGGCATTTTATCTATAAACTGTCTGAAATAAAAGCCTTTATAATTAAACATTGATCAAAGCTTGAATTCTGTGAAGAAAATGCTTGGGTTTGGGAACAATGTTTACCACACCCAGTAGGTGCTTCATAACATGCTAAAGACTTGTTGATTTCATTAGGAATATTCACATACCTTCAGCTAAGCTTCCGATAAAGTGGTTTGTTATGTCACAGTAAACAAATATCTTCTTGTAGAGCTGTGGTAGGTGGTAAAATCCCAGTGACTAAGGTCCATCTTTATGTCTGTAAAATAGCCTGCTGAGTCTAACCAACCACAGTGACAACTGGATTGACACAACCAAGTCACTGATGTGGAAATGTTTGATTCCCTAAAAAATGCTTATTTTAAGCAAAATCGTTAATAATCCTTTAACCGTCATATTGACTTTAAACAAGTAATATGCAGATGAAAGAGTGTGCAATTTTTTACTCATTCATTTATTGCAATTTTCTAAACCATTGTTTTCAATAGCGGTCATATTACTTTTCAAATATCTATGCTCATCTGCATTGGGAAAGTCATTTGTATTGCACAGTAACTGCTCTGATGGGGTTGATTTTTTTCCCCTGGTGGAATCGATACGTGGGGCAAGAAGTAAAGAATTTGGCCTAAGAGACTTTTACAAGCTTGTCAGACTAAAGAAATATGGGAATCATCCTATGCTGTAACTACATCTTCACAGACCACTTAATTATACTCCGACATGAATAGAGCTGCTGTCACAAATGCAGTCTGTAACAAAATAGATGTTTATCATTGACACACGTTTTAAAGTAATCCCAGTTTATTGTTCATTTATTAGCATTAGATTATTGTCACTTGGTTATGGTGCTGTGAATGTCCCTGATGCAGCACAGCAAGCTAAATCTATGGAGTTGCCTCCCTCCAGTGCCTAAAATAAAGACCAAGTATGGAGGTTTCTGAAATGTTCAGTTGAGACAGGAGGTGAAAAAACATATTTAAGCTAGGGTCCTGCCCTTGTTCAGCTTGATGGACAGTTAAATCCATCAGTTAAACAGAAATGAGCCTTTTGACACCAGTCCCCACACTGGGTGAGCAAGGTCCCCCATACGTCCATTCTGAACAGCTCACAGTCCCAAAGCAAGAAGTGGGTGTGTAAACTTGAACATCAAATTGGGAGCTAGCAGTTGCCAAGGTGGACTTTAGACTTCAAAAAGAGGTCTAGAAACTGCCCTAATGATGGTCCTCTCCACTACCTAGTCCAGTTATTATTGCCAAGTTTGTGTTACAAAGCTGATGCCCTGATCTGGTCACACTTTGCTCTTTTTCCTGCTTTCACCTCCTGTTCGCATCTCCTTCGGCCATGGAGAGGGATGGCTGAGGGAAGTTGCTATGGAAGAAGCTGGGGTGCTGGCTTTTTAGGGGCTCACAAGGTTCAAGCAAGATTTTCCTTTCCATAATGGAGACCTGACACATCTTGCGCAGTATCACTACACCAAGAAGGAAGACATGCCAGAAACCCTGTGAATAGCACACGCTGCCTGTTGACCAGGCACCTGCAGTACCCAGCTCTGCCAGTCTGAGTGAAATCATGCCTAAATGTCAGTAGGAAAACCCAATGCAATAAAACACCAGCAAAGAGCAAGCACTGCCTGCTCCCTGCTGATCCTGCACACCCCTGTGCCAGCTGCTTCACTCCATCATTCACAGAATTCTCCTCAAAGGAACCCTCTAAACATTGGCAACCCCATGTCAGTGATGGCCACACTGAGAAGGAGTGTTGGCCAGTAGCTGGGTTATGCCTCTTGCTCCATGGTGCTGCAGGGTTCCCCTGAATGCCACAGGGAACAACCTGATGAGAAGTGTCAATGACTATGAAAATAGAGTGTAGATATCACACTCCAGTTTCATTGTTCCAAGACAGGCATTTCATTGTTCCAAGACATCTGCACGTGTGTCCCCACTCAATTACTGCTCCTGTGCCCCAGCTGCAGAGCAGAAGGACACATTCCTAATGAAAACCTGTGGTGCAGCACAAATTGTGCACAAATCCTCCAGACTCCTTTGGAAACCCCATCATTTTAAGCAAGTCTGCTACGCTCATCACAAGGTTGAGGTGCTGGCCTAGCGGACAGTGACTTCAGTGAGGTGACACATGTTTGCACAGCAGTGACTGAACACCCCATCACAGCTCGTATTCTCGAGCAGTCAAAGCTCAGTGGTCGCTATGGACTGCAGGAACAGAATGGAGGAGTAAGACTCTCATGTCTTTTTGCCCCACATAGGAGGTGTTGCAGCAGATCTAGACAGCATTTTCCCACTGGCAGCCTTTTATAGTACAGCTTTTCTTCTCAAGCCACTGACTTACCCGTTTTTCTGCTACAAGGTAAACACATGGTTTTGTGAGGGCAAGTTCCAATAAAGTCAGAGGAATTATCTTATGTTACGAGCAGGTAGCACAACATGGCCAGTGTTTGTCGTTGTCACCCCTGTAAGCTATTTTTCCCTGGTAGAACTTTGGTCACTGTAAGACACATTATGTCAGAATCATAAAAATAGGTGCACTTGGATAGTGGGTATTAACTTGCACCTCTTGTTTCTTATCATAAAAAAGTAGCTTGTGGCTTTGCCAAGAAATCAGTGCCCTTTAGGCAGTTTGCACCTCCCTCAGAAAAGTAGACAAACCAGCTTTGAGTGAAGCTAGGTATGCAACATAGCCCACAGTCACTGAAGCTAGAAATAAAACGTTTCATGGTTTTGGTGCCTGTGCCATACAGGAAACAAAGCTTTGCATACCTAAACTTAACCCAAGTGTTTCAGGGTTATTTTTGTTTCCACAGTCAGACACCAAGATAAGAAGCTGATGTATTTTGGTGCTCTGAAGCAAGTAAGTATATTTTAATGGTTAATTGAAACCTATCAGCATTCTGGTGGCACCAGCAACTAAATAATGCAACAATTCACAAAACATTATTTAAATTGCCCTGATGGAGGGGAGGAGGAGGAAGAGTACACTGATACATTTTTATGTGTTCAAAGCAGTTACCTGGAAATGAGAGAGCAGAAGTGAGAATTTAGATGGACTGCTAATATAGAAACATTTTTAAAGAATTGTTTCGGTTTTTAGGTTGGGTTGTAAGAAAGTAACAGAAAATTGAACAACTATTTATTTTTTGCAAGTCATATCTCCTATGGTTTTCCTATCCACTGTAAAGCAATAAAGATGTTAGAATTTAAAGTACTTATTTTTGGAGTAGACAGGCCTTTTGGGGTTTTGTTTTATACATTTTAATTGTCACTTATGAAACAATCTAAAGAAAGTCACCGTCTGCAAGACCAGAACCTCTGGATACTGGATGCAGGAGGCTTCAGTGTTGAATTAGTATTGTTTGTATAGTTCAGACAGTCTAAGTATTGTCAGTTCTGTTTTGCTCTTGCTGTTTTAGAGTTATCGATACTTTGGATTTTGCCTGCAGTTTGTTGTTTTCTAGTGGTTTGAAAACAAGAGCGGTGGGCCCAGTGAGTAGCTTACGGCAGCACTGGACTGCCTCCCTTGCTTCATGTACACCACTTACAGCCCCTCTGAGCCTCCCTGGAATAACACTGGTGTGACTGTAACTCTGCTCCGCTCTGAACCATAAACAACACTTTGAAATTCATCTAAAATCTGCCTCTTTCCTCCATTTTTAAACTGATTTAGCCATGCTTTTTACTTCCAACTTCATTTCTTAATTTCAGTCATGTGTTACTTGGAAAAACAACTCCCAGTGTAATCATGTTTTACTATCTGGTCTCTCATGTTCAGTACTGTTTTCCATGTATTTCTAGCAAAAGTAAAAGATTTCAGGATCCTAGCAGGATCCATAGTGGCCATAAAACCCAAGAGGTAGTTTTTTCTCAAAGCCACACTGATGCTAGGAAAATGTAAGGACACAGGGCAGACAATATGCTGGTTTTGATAGACCAAGACCTGATGGGTCCAAAGCCTAGAAAGTATTTTTTAAACATAGTGATTTCCCAATAGAGAGCAGCATGCCTGTTTCCCCTCCATGTGCACGTGATTGGGTTGGCATCTCCAACATTCTGCAGACTCCAAATCTGCAATTAGGGGATTTGTGCCAGGTTAAAAGATAGTAACAAGGCTTCCAAGGATGCAGCCTACCTGAGGATCTGCTGAGTCTGTATGATAAAGATAGATTGAGTGGAGCTGGTGCAAAGTGATAAAAACCTTTAGATTCAAATTCAATATCCAGGATTTCCACTGGACTTGGAAATTCTGTGAACTAATGAAATATCCCCCATGCATGAGGGTTACAGCATCTGAATGGGTCTCAGAAAGGTGGAATAGGATGGGAAACTATAAAGAGTTGTACCTCTAACTATCACAATATTAGAGTTGAGGAATATAATAGAGACTATCATTTCTGCATCTGAAAGAAATACAAATGACTTACTGCTATTACTAAGCATTCACTGCTCTTCCTTCCCAGGCAAATATGTGACTTTACAGAAATGGTTGTTGTGCTAAAAACAAAGGAAAACTTAGGGAACTAGGAAAAAAGAATGATATGACAAAATAAAAAAAAAAACCATTAAGCGATAATGTAGTAACTTTATCAAAATGATTACAGTAGCTAAATGTAAAATAATAAAATGAACCACAGTGGACTGCAAGTTTTTTAAATTTCCTTTCACCTACATATATATTTATAGGTCTGTAAACTGAGTACAAAAGAAGCATAAAAAATTCCTGTTCATTTTATATCCATTTTGCCTGGATCTGGATGACTCCACAAATTTAGGGACAAAAAATAGCAAGAGCAGGGTGTCAATGCAATGCAGTGATATGTAATTAATGACACGTCTAGATCACATGTGGTTTGAGTTCAGAGAGAAAAAGACAAAAGAAAAATAAGGTAGAAAAAAAGGTAGAAACTAGTAAAAAGTGGAAATAGATGAGGCCTAAGGAGTGATTTCCAGTAAGAAAGTCAAGAAAACTGTGATCTTGTTGACAATTTCCAAAGAAAGAAGGTGAAAGATCTTGGATAAATTATTTATTATCCTCCAAGATCTAATTAGAACACACTCACACATGCATGCAAGGGTTGAGGAGAGCTTTTTTAGCTAATATAAGCAGTTTTGCTCTGCCTTCTAAAATGCTGTAGTGGATTGTCTCAAGCCTGGTCTCAAACTGGAACTTTCTTAGGATGTTTGTCTCAACAAACAGTTTGAGGGTATCCCCATGTGTCAAAAAATGTACAAGCGAGAAGTCTTCTCCTAACAAAGGAAAATGGCATCCCATGGATTGTATTGCTAATTGCAGCTATGTATTTCTTGACAATTGATTATGGCAGTAAAAAAATTTTCTAGATGTACACATCAAAAAAAGAAAAATAATTAAAAATCACACTTAATGACTGCAGTTCTTCAGAGCCTGCCAGGAGAACTGGATGCCTCAGTATCAGTACATAAAATCCATCTGTCCATAGCCACCATAAGACAAGTTTATAATTCAAGTCCAGCATTTTGAAGATCATATTCCAAAAATCACTGTTAGGCTAATATTTAATTGATAGTCCTATCTGGCAGCAGAGTTATGACAGACTCTCTAGGCAGACTTTGAATCAATCAATTACCATGAGACTTGGTTCCTGTTCTGTTGATGCCTGGACTTTCTTTTCTTTTTGCACAGAGGGGGAATGTCTTTGAGGCTGTGAATATGACATTTCTCACTATTATACCTGCACATGGACACCCATATGCACAAATATTCCAAAAGGTTTTAAGCATTTTGCACTTATGTGATCAGTATATGCAAGCAGAGTGGTTGCAGACTGTTATTTGCTCTCAAAAACCTAATTCCTGTAGAATTGGCCTAAATTCTTGTAGAAAACAACAACAAATTGATCCTAGACAAAAAACGGGATTTGAAGACTTAAATGTCTCTGCCATGCTCCTGTCATGACTATTGTGAGGAATATGGATATTCTTGAAGATGATTCAGAAGCAAAGCATGTTAAATGTTATTGGGACTTGTGAATAATTATGGTTGAACCAAAGCATAGTAAGTAGCACAGCCTAATTTCTGTCAGGGTGGAAGGTACAGTGGCTTTGCCCCATGGTGAAGCAGGACAGAGAAGTTCTTGCTCAAGACTCAGACTTGAACCTCACCCATTCATCAGGAGGTATTTGGTGGTAGAGCCAGAGAACTAAAGGTGTCTGGGCCTGATGGTGGTCCAGCTTTAACTGCCTTAGCTATTAAGCTCAAAAGACCCTTTGAGCTTGGCTAGTTTCCTGTTCAGTTCAGGTGATAAGGCTGCAAGTGCAAAGAAAGGAGTTATGGCATTTGGAAAGGAGATATCAATGATGAGCCCCCTTCAGGAGTGTCACAGCATTTTTAGAAGCTTTGGAAGGAGACTTTCAAACTACGAGCTGTGTTTTCAGGATTTAAATAATTTTGAAATAAAATTAAGGTATTATTTTACCAGCACAAAAATTTCAGCTATGAGAATCTCTGCATCTACAGAGCTGAATCCAGTGAGGGGAGGCTGTGCCATGGTACCAAGAGAGTTAAAGAAATAGAAATTCTCCATGTTAGCAAGGGAGAGCAGCTCCACAGTTCCATTTTACCTCAAATCCAATTGTGTGCATTCAGACTTTGTATTAAGAATAATCTATATATTTGCCTGTCTTCAAGAATGAGCACTCCTCAAAATCTGTACCCTAAGGCTCTGCCTCCTTTGTCATGCAAGTGAGCTACTCCCACCTTTTACTGTATAAGGCACAAAAAGATGATGATATATACTTCTTTTTTCTCTCATTGCATACCCATATGTTTGTATAGTGATTACGTTTGCGGCCAACAGATGCTCTTATTTTAGGATTCTTAAACATAAACCTAAAATCATCTTGTATCTGCATTTTTCTGATACAGACAGATGTGAAAGGCTTTCTTTAATTTACTGAAGGAGAAAGTTTTTCTCTGCATGCCTTCTACATTAACATTTTTTGAATAATTGATTCCCTTCTGGGGAACAGAAGCAGAGCATTTTCCTCTACCTGCTGATCATTTCTGAAACAAGATGCAAGATCTCATGGACCAAAATTCCTTTTAGGTCTCTATGATAAGGGCTCATCCCTTGAATTATTTAATTCTAGTAACAAATATTAGCCCCTCAGGCCCAACATTATTTGGAATAATCCAATGTTTTGTTTTGCTTTGTGGAGGAAGTGAGGCAACCAAATATAAAGAAAAACCTAAGACTTTGATAGCAGATTTTGAAAGATATGCACAATTTAAGGATTACAGTAATTTGCATGCCTCTTATTCTTAGATGTCTTTCAAGTCAGGGGTGTGTTTAACAGATCTGGCTATTAAATGATAATATGTGTGAATTAGCTATTCATTCCTGAATATAGGTCTTTGGAAATCATCACACATCTAAGGAAAGCAATCTTCTTTCATTTTCTAATTGCTGAGTTCAAGGGTCTGGATTTTTTTCCTTCTGGAGATTACACTGGTAGATTTTAAAGAGTGGTTTCAGTTTGCCTATCCAACAGCAAAATTATTGATGAAATTTCAGAACAGAATTTGAAAATATTTTCTTCTTGGCTTGTAGTCTCCTAATTCTCCATTCCTGGACATGAAAACATCCCTTTATAAGGGCATAGGAAGCAAGATCTCTCCCCCAAGAAGAAGATAATTTAATCCAAATATAGAGGATGACAATAAAAGATCAGGTGAAGAGGTGATTGTAGATAGTGCCCAGGAGGGCACTTTGAGTGAGGTCTAAGTGAAAGGAAGATATCTGAAGAGAGTTTTGAAAGCAAAGAAGGAATTATTTTAATGAAGGAGTGTTTGATCCAAGTGCAGTGTTCCTTGAGAGTACATAGGACTCAAGGAGAGGAGGAAAGGCAGAGCATTTGGAGAGAATTAGGTGAGGGCTATGCCTCATCCCCATTAAAAGAGGTTTGCTCCTGTAAAAAAAAAANTGAACAAGCAGTTTTATACATATATACATATACACACTCATATATACAGAACCCTTTTGTCAAAGAAAAAAGTTCATAAAGCCAACCTTCAAAACTACTACAGTACTAAAAATTCAAACATTTCCTGCACAGATCTTGCCAAAATTTTGCCAGAGAGTAGCAGAGAGGAGCAGAGACAGTTAGGACACCTCACACTACCTGAAAGACCTTTCCTTCCATGGAGAAATGTAGGCAGACAAAGAATAAGGCTGCTTGAATAGACAGCGAATTTACTTGAATCCAACGTATATAAAAGAAAGAGAATCAAGGGTGGGGTGAAGTACGCAATTGTCAGAGGGGCAAGATAGAAAAGGAAGTAATCTATGAATATCCTGTGATCCAAAGCCTTGTATATATCAAATTCAAACTGTCATCAGATGATTCAATTTATGCTGAAAAAAAATCTTCTGATTCTGAATAGTGCAGTTTCAGGTTAAAAAAAAAAAAGCACATATTGAAGGAAGGCCATTAGCTTTTCCATACACAGAATGTGTGGTTTCAGCCCACTGGCATAAATGTACTAATTTTCATCGCCGGTGTGGTGCTTTGCTTAATTTTTGGTGTGCCTTAATTACTCACTTTTATCCCTGCCCTTACAGAATTCACCTTTTTCAGCTCTCTTCCTCCATCACCTACTTTTCAGTAAAAACATTGTAAAATACTTCACTTAACTTCTGCTGATACTTGGAATATTGTTATTTATTTGAACAACAAAACCTCACCACTGACTAACTAATAATACCAGATAATTTTGTAGCCCATCATTTTGCAATGTATTGCATAGCTTTGGTTTGCACTTTTATCTACCAGTACTGATCAAGAACTGCAGCGGTCAGAACAGCTCAGGAATTAAGACCATTGGAGAATTAGAAATCAGACCTAATGGCTTGGAGTAGACAATGTGATGACCTAAATTCAAGAGGTAATCCCTGTCTCAAGTAGTTTGTACCACAGATTATACCATGACCGAGACTGCAGAATGTGAGATTATGACTTACCTTCATGAAGTCCCTTCTCTTCACAAATGACTCTTTCCTGAATGCTATCATCAAATAAGAGCATTATTTATTTATACAGCTCCCAAAAGTATATTAAAGGGAAGAAACAGGCAGGATGCAGAAGAGAGGCATTTTTTAGTCTGATAGAATCGAGACTTTGAACTGTTAATTTTTTTTTTGGTTGACATTTCCTGTAGCACAGAACACTATTTCTTATCTCTTGGCAATGATTGGCAGGTGCTGCTTGATACTGTTTTAAAGGTACAGAGCACAATACATTATGTAAATTCAAAAATATAACAACTTTTCCCAAAGGGCATTTTCCAGTATTTTATTTGAGAGAAACTCAAGTCCAGAGCATTCTCTTTAATGCGAGAAAAAAGCTCAGAAATTACATTCATAGATCTTGTCCTGTAAACCTGTTTACCAATGCTGCTTTTTTTACTGGCAGACTATTAAGACATCACCTTGAGATGAATTTATTTACCTATTTAGAAATAAAAATGGAGTAGCAGATTTATTTCATTTTGAAATTGTATCACATGGTTCTATAATTAATTGGGCTCAACTGGCCTGTAGTTTCATTTGTTCCTATTAATGTTGACGCATGTCAGAGCTTACAGAAAGTTAGTCACTGGCACTAAGACACAGATGTTATACAGCGCAGTGTATCATTTCCCTATTTATGCTGAATGTGAACTACTATGCTAGAAGAAACTTGAATAATGCCCCAAATCCCCCACACCTTCAAGCACAGATGTTCATCAGTTTGAGTTGAAATATAATGCATTAGAATATTTGTGTGTGTAATCTCAGGGATGAATTTGACCCATTCACCCTTTATAAGCTCCAAGGACAGAAAAGCCATGTGGGCCAGGGGAGCTGGATGGGGCTTGCCTGGGTGTGGAGGCACAGGTAGACTGTTCCTTATGATCCTCAGCCCCCTCCTGGCAAGTCTCTGTAGAAGCGCGAGTACTCATGGCACAGCCTAAATCGGCATGAGATTTTCCAGCCCCCTTCTGACATCACATGCTTTCACTTCGGTGTTTTTATTTATGCCTCGGCATCCAGATTCTAGAGATGGCTTAGGCAAGCTGTGGGCAGCAGAGGCAAAAACTCTCTTCCGAAAAGCTACACAGCTGTTGCTGAACTGTGGGGATAACCTGGCTTGCCTAAATCCACCCCGGCAGTGCCTATGGTCCTGCTTTCAGAGGTGCCCAGGAAGCACAAGCTGGAGCCCCTGCCCTGCATCAGCTTGCAGGCTCACAGGCAGTCCAAATCTCCCAAGTCTGACCCACCTTGTCCCTGTACACAGATACACAGTGACAAGACTAAGCTAGAGCAGTAGCTATATCATAATCCCTGTTTTTCATGCAGCCTAAATAACCTAAAGATTTCCCTTCTTGGACTAAAGGGGCTCAAATTCCCATCTTTTATAGTTTTAATGGTACCAGGCTTCTGGCTGGGCTGAGTGGTTTGTTCCACCTTTCTCTGAGTGAAGCTGTGCCAACAGCAAGCACAGCTCCCACAAGGGTTGTGGATTTTCCAGAGACTGAAAGTGTGGATACCCCCAGCACCCACATCCTGAACTCAAAAATCCTTCCTTCCTGTTGAGCACTCCCACACAAGGTGACAGCATCTGGGTCTCCCATAAACCCATAGTTTCCTTCTGCTCATGTGGTGGTCATGAAGAGACAGAAGGTGAAACATCTTTCTCATGTGCCAAAATTCATGGCTTCTCAAAGAGTTTTTCAACCAAGTAGACCATTAAACGAAAGGCAAACCACCTTCACTGTCCTTTTTTTAAAAAGAGAGAGAAAAAAAGAGCAAGCTGTTTTTACATTTCCCTAAAAATAATTACTTATATGCTTGAACTCTGTGGAGAAGATACCAGGTTCAGGGTGCCAAGTGGATGTCAGTGCATGGCTCTAAGATAGGCTCTTCAAAACTGACATCCCTATATTCAATAGGACTGCTTGGAGGACTAGGGATTAAATGAGCAAGACAGGACAGAAAGAGAGGGGAGAGAGGGCTTCACCTCTTCAGTATGGGGCCAAGGACAGCCCTGGGTTTTGAAGACCACTGGAGAAGGACAAGAGAGGAGGCTCCTCAGCATTTCAGGACAAGGTTTTGCACTCTGGACTTCCTAAAACACTCCTGTCTGCAGAGAAAGCTCTGTATAAATGCCATACTCTTTCTAGAGGGGATTTTTGCCAGACTCCTCTGCTAAAGGCTGGTGCAATGTAAGACTGCAACTCCCAGTAGCCTCCAAGTTAGTTGTTCCCCTCTGACAGCTGGAGGAAAAGGAGAGATTAACCCACTCTGCTTGTGGAGCATAAACCACCAATAATGTGTGCAGAAAAGTGTGGAAACAGGCAAGAAGGTGGGTTGGAAGTATGGACTAGCTCACATGAAGATTTGAACTGAGAAAGGTCTGTAACATTCCTACAACAAAGAATGTTTTGTTTTGTTTTCTTTTGTTACTGTTTCTCATAACACAGATCATATGATAGAAGTGATAATCAATAAAATGGTCAGATAGCAGGTTACCCCAAGCAGCTCATGAGGATATTGTAGAGACCTAAAGTGCAAACGAATTCAAAAGGGAATTTTATGAATTCACAGGAAATAGGCCCAGGGACAGCTGAAAAACCTGGTGACCCTGGTGCAATGTCTGGCAAAGGAAGACCCTGCGCAGTGCATTGCCAGGAGCTGGAAGGGCTCAGCATAAGAACGATCTTACCCTGATCCTTACAGTCTTTCAATCAGTGCTTGGAACAAGTAGATATAACGAGTGCTGTTCATAGGCTGCAGTAATCCAAACCCTAAATAACAATTCCACACAAATAACAAATACACTTACTATTAAAAATAGCAGTGAGAATGTGAAGCACTTCTTTCTTCTGTCTGAGATTTGGAGGGAAACTTCCTTGCAGAACTTGCTGCAGGAAGCTTCACCTAAAGACAAGGCACTGTGACACCCATCATTGCCCTTGGGAATAATGATGAAGGTTTTCAGATCCTCCTCAGTGACATATGTTTCCTTCACCCCCAAGGAAATCTTTCACTTCCTTTTGTGTGTAAATTTTCATAGAAATTAAAACTTTTTTCTTAGACAGATGGAGTGTTTGAAGCAGTCCTTTTTTCATTTTCTTTAACAACAGAATGGATTTTGTTGGATTTTTCAGGAAGAGGGAGGAATAATTTTGATAGTTCCTACATGAGATCTTCTGTATTGCTGATTAAAAGTATCAGAATCACACAGTAAAAGACCAGCAAAACTGCTCATTCTAAACCAAGAAGTGCATTTCTGGCTCTAGCTGTGAGGACAGTTGTTTAGGGTTTTTTATTGCATTACAGAAATCTGTGTAATGCCATATACAAATGCAGTTTGGGTGAGTGTCTTTACTCCTCATTTATCCAGGACATATGGACTAGTGTGGTGATAAACTCAGTATATGCACATTCAGGATCTCTGGTTAGGCTAAATGTTTGCCTGATTCAGCATAGCATGTTATAATAATGTAATTCGATTTTTCCTCATTTTTAATGTTATTTCAGTCCGTTAACATAATTTGGTGAGCTATTATGGTTGTTACAGCTGCTAGTTTTGCCCCTAATACTGATTTCACTTATGACCTCAGTCAGAACTAGATTTAAAGTTTGAGATGATGTAAGTGAATAAGGATTATTAGATTTATTCATATGGCAATTTAAATAAGAAACTGCCTGGCTTAGAATAAATGGTAAATGAAAAATGCATATGATTTATAGACCTGTCCACTTTAAAGATTTATACACAGAGTTGGATGATTAAGTAAGAGACAGACCTGATTACATAAAATATGTAATTTTTGTAATGCAATATTGGAAGCAAGCTGCTAAACAGCAACAGCATAACAATGATTGCCCAAACAGCTTTTATTACAATATTACTGTACAACTGGTATGCAGTCATGTAAACACAAGCAACAGACTTATGACCATTTCTTTTCCTTGACAATTGGTAGATGTTGTTATGTTCCAATGAAAAGCATCTTCCCCCGTCAGAGACTGCAGTACCATCTCCTGGAAGAAGGCTGTGGGACTGGAGTTGTCTCCAGGCTTTGTCTACCCTTCCCATTTAACAGCACCATTTTCCTGTGTGTCTCTGCTTTCCTACCAATATGTCTTCAAGCACTCCCAACGCTGCATGCCAGGGTTACTGATCTTACATTAAACTCCTGTATCAGAAATAGGTAGATTTCCGAGACTTAGAAGAAGTCATGCCTGTCCCTCAGGACCTGAGAAAGTCCAGATGTATCATCACATAAACAATAGGATGAACAAAAATCCTTGCACTTTTCTTCTACATCCCAGAAAGATAAAGCTCTTCATCTGCTCTGCATCAAGCTGGAAAAGCAAGGACTAAATGTATTTCCTTTCATGGGTTTTAAGGCCGAAAGAAGGTGTTGTATTTAGTCTCTCTACCTCTCCATAATGCAAGCGATGGACTTCCATCCAGCAATTCCAGCTATATTCCTCTTTAGTTGAGAACTCAGTGAAGCCCTAAAACTCACCAAGAATATAGTAAAAGGCCTTCGTGAATAACACTGCTGAAAGATACTTTAACACCTCTCAGGTTAGAGTATTGCTACAACCTGTTATGTCTCCTAAGGCACCATCTGAGCACATAAGAATAACATAGCAATACTACCTGTGGTGACTGTGGCATTTTTGTGCATATACATATTTTAATCATGTGCAGGTTTGAAGACCACATGGGAAACATACATATATTGTGTACAGGGATATTAGGCTACTCCATTCTACATAAATTAATACACTTTTTATGAGAAAGCTTAATAAGTGTGTTCCAAGACAGGGGGTCTTCCATAACATAATTTGCAGAGAGTGAATTGACCCAGAAAATTTTAATCTAAATCCCAATCTGATTTGTTTAAAGTAATTTAATTTCCTCCCTAGTAGTTGTATGGATTTTATCAATTATACCAATTAAATTGTCAAGCAGATTTATTGACCAGTCATCTACAAGACACTTTCTTTGATGTAGTATTCTGGTATCATCAACTGGTCACAAATGTCTAGCCTTAGTTTTTTGGTGTCATTATGTGCACTGAATACTTGAAAGAGAAAGTTCTAATAAATGAATGTTGTGAACTGAATATTGAAATGAGGATCGAAAGCTCCTTGTTTCAAATTGCAGACACAAAATTACAGGTAATGGCAGATGCAATCCATTTTGGTGCTTAGCCATCCTACACGGAAACCACACATTCGATTTCTGACCTCAGAGTTGCACTACAGTTAGAGATCTCCATGCTAAGAGTGATTATCTAAATGTAATAAGTCTTGCCAAAATGCACATCCAGTTAATTATAAATACGAAAACTGAGGCATAAAATTAAAGGTTGGATTTGAACTTCACAATCCATGTTTTTCAGTTTTTCTCTATTGCCTGAGTTCTAGACAAGTGGAAAATCTTCCTGAAATAACCCTGTTATCCATCCTAAAAAAAATTATTATTAAAATAAATTTTGATTCATCTGAACAGTTTACTAGAATCAGACATCTTGCTTCCATTGAGTGAGTCACAGTGAAACTTCTGATTTCTTTGTAACCTGTTCCTAATTTTCTTCTACAAGTTTGCCAAATAAGAATACTACTGGAAAAAGCACCAAGAAGTTACAGATATTTGTAGTCAAGGCAAAGACAGAATTATGTAGTTGATGGTCAAGGGGATTGCTGTGGAGCATATTCAAAAGTAGAAAATTCTAAAGAAAAAAACAAATGCAAGTAATGAACTTGACACACATTGGAGTGCTTTGGTCCCCATTTGGTTACCAGACAAGGCACCATGACATGCAGACTCCCCTCCCACTATTTGTGCAGAGAATATGCACCATGGCCCCAATATGTCTGATCTCCTTGAATGTTCTTCTAGAACTAAGGGGTTTTTAGAAATACTAAACACTCAGCTTGAGTAAGAGAAGGCAGAGTTGACTACCATCAATAAAATTACGTCCTGTTGTCTTTATTGCAGGAAATCAAAAATCTGGTGGTCAGTATTATGTCCTGTTACAATTCAGTATTATGTCCTGTTACAATTAAGCCTAAGATTTTGCTTTTCATTGGTGGCATAGGGAGTCTGAATTTTTGGTTCATGTCACTGTAATGCTCAAACTCTAGTCTTAAAATATTTTGAGACGTTTGTAAAAATGACATGAGATAGTAAACAGCTGATAGGTGAATGACAAAGAACTTTTGGAGTGAAAATAATTTGTTGAAGTTTTGAAGAGCCACTTGGACCACTCCAGAAATACTTGTCTACGTGCATAATCTCAGTATTTTTGGTAAGCGTGACTGTGCATGTATGTTTAGCCATAGAATAAGTTGCAGACAGGCAGTGACCCCACCTCCATTGTTGCTGAATCTGACATCTCATTGGAGTAAGACAGCAATGTTTTTACTGATAGGTTTTAGGATACCTTCCCCTTAAAGTTCAAGGGCAGAGACCCAAAACATACACGCCAAAATGCAGGGAGTAACTGAGCTCTTGTCATGCAAAAACCCAGACGCTGCTGCAGAGGCCACAGAGTCAAAAGTGACATTAACTGAGCTTAGACATTTAGTAGAGAACTCCTCCTATTGAGTCATGAGGTGCAGAAAGGACCCCCTTACTTTCTGAACTCCTTCTCAGAGAGGAGTCTACGTGTGGCTGGATCCAAGCTTAACCCCAGACTTTGTCAGCGTTTTTATGTCTAAAGGATTATAAAGATGTAATTGAACCCTTATACAACTTTGCCTCACAGGATTAAGGACGGAAAACCAAATATATTTCTATAAATAAAACAGATTAGTTATTTAAATTGATTACAATAATGGTAATGACTAGATAAAAAAGACCTAAATCAGAATTATTTACTACACCGTTTAGATAGCTATAACTAGTAGTATAGTGCACTTCTTCAAGCAATATTGAAGCAATTATATTAAAGACAATCAAAGACAATTGTTACATAGAGATTGATGTTACTCACTCATACCTATGACCTTGGGCAAAACTCTTTCACTCTGCCTCGAGGAGTAACCTTGATGGGCATCCAGATACACTCCAGGAAAAGAACTTGACACACCTTAGAGAGGTATGCTAGAAGTCCTCACCATGAAACAGTAGGACTTGCCTTTGAGAGTATAAAGTGTTGGGCTCACAGTCATATAGATTTTTAGATTATGTGTTGTCAGGCTTACTCAGCAAAATATGCTTTGCTGCTGAAAAAGGTGTTATGAGCATTTTGGTTTCTTCTGCTTGACACTTGTTACTCTCACTTCCATATCAGGCCTGCACAGCTTTGCTGATCCCAGCCTCAGTCAGGAAGCACCTGACTTGCATGTCCTCATGGTGGGTCTGACAGTTTGGTCAAGCTGGTCTCAGCACCTTTCAACACTGAACACAGCAGACTCTCTTTGCTCCATCTTATCAGTGATCAGCAGACCTTCCTTGCTCAATCTGTCACCAATAAGTTCTAAATAAGACAAAGTTCGAGTGGCTGCATCCCCACTTAGGCAGAGCAACCTGATACAGAATCTTAGGGAATATTATTTTTTAGCTACAGCAATGGAACATTTTGGGTTTGATTTCTGGTCTTCAGTGCTTAACCTAGATGTAACTACTCAGGACTGTGATTTAAGGAGACAGTATCTCATTTTTTATTATTATTTTAAATAATACAAAAAATGTTTTATTTAAAATGTAGTCAAGAATATACCGGTATCATCTGAATGACTCAAGAACTAAGTATGGCAGAGAAGAAAGAACCATTATCAAATGAATCCATTCATCAGGCAGGTCAGCATCAGACATGGTGGGAGGAGGAAAGTAAGGTCAGGAGCAAGGTCCTTGTAACACCCTACTCCTGAAAAAGACAGATGGACCTCAATCAGTCGCTAACGAAGTGATGTGAGGGATATGAGTTGGCAGCAATACACATCTCTTGCTCTGCCAGCTCCTTTTGGTCATGAACATTAGCGATGCTGCCTTACGAGCTGTGCAGGCAGCAGCACCTCAGTGGGTTGCCCAGCAGGTGTCTGTACTCCCTGCACCAACCCACAGATCCATGAGGGATGGTTTCTTTTTTCGCTGCCTTCTGTGAAGGGCTGTGCCATTCAGACATTTAAAAACATCCCCCACCAGGTGACAAAAAAAAAAGATCCAGATTCGAAATGGTGTCTTTACTAACGTTTCCTTGCTTTTAAGTCTTTAAAGAAGGCAAAGGATTTTTAGAGTTCTTGAGAAAATGGTGGTTCTAATTTAATTATGGGATTCAAAGTCCCATAAAAGTTAATTCTGTGCATCTAGTACACACAAAGACAGAAGACTGGTTCAGTCAACACAGAATTTGCACATAAATGCAGATAGCAGCCTCTGTCACTAGCAGAATTTGTCTTCTTCTTCAGATGTTCAAACGTTATTGTTACTGCTATTGTCATCTTTGTTGGTATTTTAGCAACTGCAAACACACTAAGGGTTTTAAAATAAATGTGACATGCAGATTTCCAGAAGATAAAAGGGATTTCAGCTTTTATCTAAGCATGCATAGCTGGTGCCTTCCAATGTGCTCATCACTTGGAGGAATTGTGCATGAGATGTTTTGCAAAAGATTTTCAATCTGGCAAAAGTGAATTGTTCTGTGTAAGTCATCGCAGCTGCAAAGGATGCCATGAGAGAGCACAAGCAGGTGCTTGAAAGAAACCTATACTGATGCTGAAAACGTAATAACAAACAAACAAAAACAAACAAAACCTAAAACGACAACAAAAAACAAACCCCAACTCAACAAAAAAACCAACCAACCAATTAACAAACAAACAAATGAAACCCAACAAACTAAAAACACAGAAAAAAGAGATGCTACCCTAAAAGCGTACAGGTAAACACATCATTAGTAGTGCCTCTGTTTGCAATCAGCTTCCAAGAGAAAAGGCAGTGTGAGACACACACAGCTTTGACATGCATTTGGTCTAATCCAGGTGAAGATGCAGCCATTACAAAGGTGGAATCTGTTGTACTGATGTAGATAACATGACATTTTCTACTTTTTCTGGAAGCATCCTGAAGTCAAACAGGCTGCATACAGTGAACTCTTGGCACATAGCAGTCTAGTAGGAAAGAATCATAGAATCATATATATTTAAGACATCAAAAAGGAAAAGAATGCAGAAAGAGATTTAGGAATCTTTAAAATGTTTTGAAGATACAGTTACAAAAACTTGTAAGCACCAATAGGCACTGAATTGAGTTTCAAAAATTGCTCAAGCATTTATCAATAGCACAAATGCAGTTTTACTAAGAAAACTCAGAGCTGAAATATTTTCTTACAGACATAACAAAATATTTCCCAACTGACGTGGATTCCTAAATGTGTAAGAATCCATCTTTTGATCTACTGTAGGCCTCAGCTAAAGAGAAACTCCCATGCTCCAGTTGAAATCTCCAGTCTAAGTAAAACTCCTAAAATTGTCAAGTCATTTAAGGCTGAGGTAAACTGCAGAGCTACTTCTCTGAACTCTTTTTGTTCCAGCAAATCCACATGAGTCAAAACATATTCATCACTGAGCCATGAACTCCATTGCTGTCTGGGTACCATCTTTCCAAGTGCTGTGGCTTCAGAATAGAATGAAATCTCCCCTTTCACCTTGTAGTATCTTGCCTTTCTATCCTGAGTTACCACAGTCTTAGTGACAAATTGTTCTTGGCATACTACTGTTTCAATAAGGAAAATATAACAAATATACAAATAACAAATATAAACATATCTTAAAAGCACCAAGTGTTCTGTCTCTACTGTTTTCCTCTTCTTGGTAGTTAGTGGCCTAAAGTAGCATAGTGCTCCAGGCTGTCAGGAGTGTCAAGGCTTTGACTGCCTCCAAAAAGTCAGGACCTCTTATACCACATATCCTAGGGTTCCATACATGCCACTACTATGGAAGTGACAGCTTCAACTGAAAAAGAAATGGAAATGTAGTTCTTTCAACTGACAAGTGATAACCAAGTGTAGGAAGTGAAGACTTTTGCCCTCTTCTCAAACAAAGCCAACACATTCTTGCCACATACATCCAATTATTGTATTTGCTACATTTCAGCTTATTTTGTTCTGGTTGAGACTGTTGAAAGGATTTCCTCCTTGGATTTTTTTTTTTCAGTCCATCTTGTTTTCCTCAGCTTTCTGCTAGTGTCCCTACTGGCCTTTTTGTTGTTGTCTTTTGGCTTTCAGTATTTGGTTCTTTTTTTTTTTATGTGAAAGGATCAATCACTTCTCATTTATCACCCTCTCCAGGAAGAAGCCAAGTATTCCTCAGGTCACAGCTCTTATTTCCACAGTCCTTTGCTCCAAGTGTGTCTCTGTACATGTGTACTGTACTCTCCTCTGGCACATGCTGTTGTGACTGTGCTTGTAGGAGGAATTCCTGCTGAGCTGCAGCCTCAGCTGGTCCCCAGCTACTGTCTGAAGAAGGAATAAAGTACTAAGGCACAGATTCACAAGAAGCTCGTGGGTGCCTAACACCCAACTATACAGGGTTGCCACCAACTGTCCTTGTATTGACATCAATTCATGTAAAAAAAGATGCCACAGAAGAAAAAGAAAGTGGATTTCCCTGAGCTAAGGCTATGGGGCCAAGACAAGTGGCCTCCCTTGTGGAGGATGGAGAGGGAGCTGGATCATATCCAGGCACACCTTAAAAAAGGCAGTGATGAACTTTGGAGGTCTGCTACATTTTGAACTATATGTCAAGGAGGAAAAAATTATACCTCCCTGGTTTTAAAAGGAATTGACATTTCTTTTATATTCTCCAGATGGTAGAGAGAAATACACTAAGTAGGTGGATGATGTAGGTCAAAAGAGAAATCCAGGGCCCCTCTCTTTTCTGTGGGAGACTGCTGTGCACAGGCAGAGTGCCAGCAATTGAGAGGCAGTTTGGGTAAGGGTTTGGAAAAGGACAGTTGGCAGATTAAGTTGCCAGGATGAATCTAAGGGATAAGTTTTAAAAAGAGTGAGTTACAGCTTTACATAACTTCTTGTCACATATTTAACTAGTTGAATCTGTGAATGAGTGGCTCAGTGTCCAGGGGACAAAGCTTTATACTTTTTTACTCTTTCAGTATCTAGAACATAAGGTCTTTCTGTGTTGAGACACAATTGGCTTCCTACCCCAGAGGATGGATGGATGGATGGATAGATAGATAGATAGATAGATAGATAGATAGATAGACAGACAGACAGACAGACAGACAGAGATATAGGTCTAGATATGTATCTGTTTATATGGCTAGCAAGGGGGTATAATGAGAGACAAGGCATAAAGGCCGTTATGCATTACAGACTTGCTTAGGAGAACTTCCTAAGCCACTCTCTCACAATCTGTGTCCAGCTCCATAAGTCATGACCTCAGCAGGACTAATGTAGCCATTTCGGATCCCTTCCAAAGGAAGTAAGAGCTTAATAAAATATATGACACATCCTAGCATTTACACAGTGATTTCACTGGCATTGTATCTGTGTATCTGACATAAGGGAGAGCTGTTTTGAGTGTGTAAATGTGATAAAAGTGTGATGTGTAGAAAAGTGAATTCCAGATATGTGCTCGGCTTGTTCCATTTGATTCAGAATATGCCAGATCTGGCCACTGCAGATTCATTCTTTTTCTCCTTTCTGCCCATGCAAACACCTGTAATGAGTTAATCTCTTCAAAGCAGAGAGCAAAATTCTGACCAAGATTAACTAAGGATTTTTTGATTTGTTTTGTTTTGCTATGCTGTATACGTAACACTGTTAGGACTGATAACTGAAGCCACTTAAGCATAGAAGATTCACAAGAGAGTGGTTAAATCCAGTATCAGTGGTAGAATCTAATCTCCTATAACACAAGAAGAATGAAAATAAAATTAGAACAGAAGCATCCATTAGGAAAGTAATAAAAATGTTGCTACATTGTCACAGTCAAGGTGACAAACTAATGTCATGGTAAGAAACCACTCAGTATTAGGAAAGTAGGAAAATGGTTTCAGTCTAACACCAGGCAGCAAATTCTTGACATTTTTATGTTTGTGACTGACAGTTCCTGCATGCTCTGAACAAGGGCTCAAACTTAACACTTATCAGCTGCTACAAGGATTTCTTACTCCATTGCTTGACCTCCACTGTGAATGCTCTGATGATAAAGAGCCTGTTCCTCCTTTTCAGCATTGGCATAAAGCTTAAAGGTGTGCTGGGGAGCAATGCACCCATCTAACATGGCTGAATCGATACCAAGTAGTTGAGTAACACACTTCTCAATGCTTATGTTAAGGCTTCTTTGAGAGATTATCTGAATAGCTTGTCTTGATTAAAAGTATGTTTCACAAGAAGTAGGTTTATAAATTGAAATAATCATAAACGATGCATGGAATGTCAAATGCAGGAAACTGTGCTGACGTGTTATTAAACAAAATAAATTGTTATCAGAATTTGTCAATAAGGAAAAACTGATCAATTATTTACTAGATTCACTGAATGTAAGACTGAGAACTTGAAATTACTGAGATTTCTCTGGAATAAATAACTACAGATGCATGTAGGAGCTGTAAACAGCTGGAATGTAATCTAATTTCACCTGTAGCTTCATACATGGGCACATATGCACTCTTTGTTCTTTAAGAATTCAGACCAGGAGTCTTGTAAAAGCATTGTGGCACTAACCAGGGCTGTGTGCACAGCTTTCCCATATGTGGAGACAAGAGTAGGGGACCACATGCCACAGGGATTGACTCTACCATTTCAGTAAGTCAGGAGAAACTCCGAGAAGTTACTACATTGCAAACTGAAGTAAGAAAGGAGAAGGCAGCTTTCATTTTTACATGCCCTGGCAGCCAGGAGGGCCAACCGTGTCCTGGGGGCATCAGACAAAGCATCGCCAGCCAGTTGACAGAGGGGATTGTCCTGCTCTGCTCTGCTCTGCACTGGGATGGCCTCACCTGCAATATTGTGTGCAGTTTGGGGCAGCACAATACAAGAAACATAGTCAGCTATTACAGAGTGTCCAAAGGAGGCCAACAAAGATGGTGAAGGGCCTTGAGGGAAAGCTGTATGAGGAGCGGCTGAGGTCACTTAGTCTGTTCAGTCTGGAAAAGAGGAGCCTGAGGGGAGACCTCATTGCAGTCTACAACTTCCATGTGACGGGAAGAAGAGGGGCAGACACTGATCTCTTCTCTGTGTTGACCAGTGACAGAACGTGAGTGAATGGCCTGAAGTTGTGTCACGGGAGGTTTAGGTTGGATATTAGCAAGAGGGTGGTTGAGTGCTGGAACAGGCTCCCCAGGGAAGGGGTCACAGCACCAAGCCTGGCAGATACTCTCAGGCACATGGTGGGACTCTTGGATATGGCTCTGTTCAGGGCCAGGTGTTGGACTTGATGATGCCTGTGGGTCCCTTCCAACGCAGCATATTCTGTGATTTTGTGATTCTGTGTCTCAAACCTCAGTTCAGACAAAAAAAATTAACAGCCAAAAGCAACTGCAACTGTTCAGAGTTTCTGTTAAACATTGAAAACACATCTTGCTGGGGGAAAAGGGTACTCTATTAAAACAGGCCAGTTTCATGTACATTGTTGTAGTGGCCTACAGTGGCCACAAAGAGGCTCTTGTCTCCCTTGGGGAATGTAATGTGCAAAGCTCGTTTTCTTCTCCATCTCTTCCAAGAAATTCTACAGGCTATATTCAGTTGTCATATATTTTCTTACCTACAAACTTTAAAAATATGTTCAAAGGTTTTGACCATGCTGAAAAAACCCCAAACAACAAAATGTTTACCACCAATGAATAATGTCAAATATAAGGACTTGTGGTGGCTGTCTGTGTTGGCATTTGTGCAGTGAATCATGATTGTACATGTGTTCAGCTTAACACACATTTAAGTTATTTTTACACCACCAAAACTGACATTGCTTCCAGTTTAAAAGCCAGAGATCTCACTCTGACATGTGGGAAAAAAAAAGAGCTGGCGATGGAAGATTGTCTCCTATTCCAGTACATTTGGATTTTTTTAAAAAGAAATGTTAGAAATACTGTAACACACTCGTTGCATGGTGTCACATTAGGCCCAACGAAAAAAGCGAAATGTCATCCGTGATAACAGCAAAATTGTGACACTGCACCCATTACACAGAGTTATCACTGGAGAAATGAGTTTCAGGATCTGCCGGAACAGCCTCATGCCTTGTAAATGCCAAAAAAAGTCTGACACACTCAGATAAGTAGGAGTGATGGGGGCTGGTAAGAGGGTTTTTTTGGAGGACAGAGAGAACGCAACAACTGGAAGATATCTCTATCATGTGTGAGAGTAAGTTTGTGTAGTGCTGAGGGGATGTGCTGTTGGAAATGCAGTTCAATAGGTGGGAAAGCAAACGCGTTGGATACGTAGACACCAGGTTGATAGTAGTTAAACCTTTACCTGTATTTTATTAAATAATAAAAGGGAGGGCAGATGGAAAATTTCTTCATTTTTTTTTCTCCCCGCTGTCCTTTCTAACTCACCTCTTTTATTTCTAGCTCGCAGCAGCAGCCGCGGACTGTTCCTCCTCCAGGCACGCAGGGAGCCCCCCGGACACAGGTGAGGCGCCCGGGGCCGCGGTGGGGAGTGCCGGGGTATCCGCGGCCGGCCCAGCCCGGCCCGGCCCGGCCCGGCGCCGCCTCCAGCCCGTGGGAAGGGCCGGTGCGGGGGCGCGGGGTGTGCGCAGAGAGCAAAGGAGAGAGAGGCGGCGGGGTTTGCGGCTGCTGCGGGAGCCGGGGCTGCGCGTCTGCCTCCCCCCGCACACACGCACCCACGGGGCGCGTCCGCCGCGGGGACCGGCAGCGGGGCTGCGCTGGGCATCCGTGGGCCACCAACCACAGCGGAGCCGCCCCCGGCCCGCCGCGGAGGTGAGGGCGCGGGGGATAGTCCCGGCCAGGTAGGCACCGGCACCCCCAGCGGCGGGCTCGGCTCTGCCACGGGGCAGCACCGGGGCGGTCGGTCTGCGGGTGTCGGTGGGGTGAGCTGTGCGGCGCGGAGGAGGACGGTTGTCTGAGCCAGACGCTTACCTTTCCCCCGGAAAAAAAAAAAAGGCAAAAAGACGCACACCGGAGGGGTAGCCCATACCCTCCGGTGTCCCGGGAGGAGGTCCTGGGCGGCGGGGAGCCAAAGCGGGGCCGGGCTGGCGAGCGATGCCGCGCAGACTCCGCCAAGGGAGCGACAGGCAGGGGCTGCCGGCGTTGCTGCGGGGGCAGCCCCGAAATGCAGCCCAGACACACGCTTGGCTCCAGCGCCGCTGTCACCTGTCACGCAGGGTTGTAATGGCGGGGCAGATAGTTCTACTTGGCATTTCCTCTGGAGTCGCTTCTGTTTTCTTCATGAGGGCGCACAGGTTTCTCAGGAATATCGCGCTGCTGCAGAAATGCACCTTCTCCACAGCGCATCACACGCTGCATCCCTTACGTGGGCACAGGGCACGTGAGTGTTTGTATTCCAGCAACTACGATTGTCGGGAACGTTTCTTACATCTTAGGGGTCTTACTGTGCCAGAGCTAACCTCCAGGCTTCTTTTATCTGCGTTTTGATATCAGTGCAGCATCCTGAAAACGTACTTGAGGCAGTAAGTATGCAACAGTGCTGACCAATAACCCTATCTTGGTCCCACCGCATGCAGCCCGTACTGTACTTCTGTCTGCTTGCACCCATTCAAGCCCTTGTCCTGTACAGCTGTGCACAGCTGTAGCTCGAAGATTAGCCAAGCTCTCAGATGCAGAGCCGGCTTTTCTCAGTTAAGTTGCTATTGGCATAGAGTTTCATTGTCTCCCAAGTAATTTATGATCTGGGAATTTTGTGATACACTGTGTGGATACCAAAGATACAGGTCTGCCAAGATAGTGGGTTTGTGAGTGATGTTCAGTACATTTAAAATATCAAGTTGAGCTACCAACATTTTTCAGCTTGGTTAAGAACCATTGTAAGTAGCTGGTTCTTAGTGTGGTTCTTAATGGATGAGCATCAACAGATATTTGTTAAATTTGTCATGCATGGTAGATATTTTTTATCTTTTTATATTTTCTTTCCTTATTTGACCATGTGTTAGCTTGCTTATTTTCATAAAGTAGTTGCAAAACTAGTTTCAACACCATAACTGTAAGAGATCAAGCCTTTCTGTAGAGAGATGATTCATTTCTTTGCTAAATGTAGGTCTGTGCCTCTCTCTTCAGCGCATTTTATTTAAGTGAAATAATGATTCAAGCAACATAAGGCAGTGTTCAGTTCTTGACCTAAAAGGTAAAGGGACCTTTATGTGAAAACCCCATATCTCTTTCACCAGACTTCTCTTGAAGCACATGGCAGGTCCAAAACATGGAACACAGAGGAAAATGTTGATCTTTGCTTTAAAGGTGACCTCTGGTATATTTTACTAAGTCTACTGGTGCTGTCAAAATGTTATTGTAATAGTTTAATGGATTTCAGAGTGGTTCAGCTGATTTATAACTTTCATTTTGCCTTTTGTAAAAATAGATTTGATCTGTTTTTAATGTTTCTCTTACCGAAGCTAGATCAGACAAGGAGTCTGTGTAAACAGATGAAAGTATTTGTTGTTTTCTTTTTGGTGTTGTGTGGCACCATGAAAAGTTAGTAGCTGGATTGTGGCCCTTTCTTGTGATGCTGGATTTATCCAGTGCTGAATTAATTTTATTCATTGGACTCCAGTCCCTGCTGAGAACATTGCCGGCAACACAGTGCAAGCTGCTGGTCCTCATTGTCAGGGATCTGGTATTTAAAAGTACTCTGGAAGACTGCAGATGAAAAAGAAAATTAATTCAGTGGCCAAAGTATGCATTGGAGCGTGCTAAACTGTGTGGGTTTGCCTGGCCTATTTTAATGTCCTGTGCTAAGATGAGGTGTAGTGCAGTGTTAGCACAGCCTGAGCACTTTGCTTTTGACAATGAGTAAAGCAAACAGGTGGGTTCCTACACTCAGCTTGCTGCCCAGCAGTCTGCAGTCAGCTCTAACCTTTCTGTTCACTGTATTCCCGCACGCTGTTTAGTTCAGTTTGTTTCTGTAAGCATAGGTTTGCTGATGAAATGTAAACCCCACAATATTTTGTTGCCTTAGTAATAAAAATAACAAAATACATTTCTTCTGAAGTACACATTTTAATGGAGAAAATAATCATATTATCTCTGTGTCTTGCTACTCATTTTCTAAGATGCATATGTGTAACAGTACCAGGGATTAAAGTGTTTGTACCACTGCAGAGACTACATTAAAAAGAGATTTTTGTTCCAAGTCCAGTCGATACTGCACTGTCCTGCACGACCTACAGCAGGTCATAGTGGGTGGTTGGTAGATGTTCCCTATGGCTTAGAGTATTATTTTATTGCCTCTGCTCTGCTCTTCTCTGGATCAGCTTGTAGATTTGGTTCTCATGGATGTTTAAGATGGAAACTAAGGTACCAGGGTTCGTGCTTGGGAAGCCTGTGTTACATCTTTAGAGGAAAAGAAGGAAAAAAGTGATAAAAGTTTGCTTTGAGTAGCTGGAAAAACATGCATCAGTTCATGCAAGGAAATGGATTCATTTCTGTAGTAATGAAAGGTGATTCAGGTCCTACCAGTTTGCAGAGCATCCCAGACTAAGCATTAAGGCTTCAACAGGCATGTTTGCTAAGGAAACAGATAAAAAAAACCAAAGTGAACCAACCTAGTCCTTTTTTTGGGGGTGGTTATTTCTCCTGGTATTTTTTTTTCTGGATACAACAGTGGTTTTGCTGTATCTAGTCTTCCTCTTCACAGTTTGCTGAAAAAAAAAGGATTGCAATCCTGTTTTTCTTAAGAAAGGATTTATAATGCAAGCGCTACTTGCTCCTTAATATTGAATACCTATTTGAATGCTGACAGCCACTGCTGAACACAGCGCCCAACTTTTTTTGTCCTACTCAAACCTAACTCACACAAGTAGGTCACATTGAGTAGGCCATGTGTGAGTAGGTCACATGGACTTACACAGGTAAAGTTAGGCATGTCTGCTTATTTTTTCCCAATGTGCTTGTAAATTATTGTTAGGTTGCTCAAGGAAATAGCTTTTGCAAGAAAAACACTAAATTGAAATTGAGGCACTGTGGCTGTGTACATTTTGAAGTTTCAAGCACAGAAAAAGCCAGAAGAAAAAAAAAACACAGAGGGTGGGAAAGACATACAGCTGACACTGGGTGTAGGCTTTATATTGGTGGGAAAAAGAAAGAAGCCATTCCACAGGCACATAACCTGGAATGCAGTTTGTGCCCCACTCTGCCAACTGCATTTTCCTTGGATTTCTCAATGTAACACTGCCCCAACAACCTTTCTAAAAGCTGCTCTGAGTCCATATGCAAAATGAATGAAACATATTTTCTGAAGCACCATAAAAACTCTGTGTGTAGAAACCAGAGTCCTCAGTGCTGCAAGATGTGGGAACAGTTGTCATCATCATGGCTAGGCTTTGTGAGTGAAGATTTGGGAAGGGCACTACCCACGCTTGCTGCAAGCATGCTGGTGGCTAAAAAAGCCAATGTGGGATAGACAAGTCTGGTCGCAAAAGGCACAGCAGAAAAGTCTCCTTAGGCGATATTGGCGAGGAACGGTTCTTTCTGTGTTGCCTTTTCTCCTTGAGACTGATTCTGCGTGCATTCTCAAAGGCAGCAGCGATGTTACAAATGGTGTGTCTCCATGAATCCCAATTGGAAGCCAGAGTGGTGGCAGTCAATATGGCTGAGGCTGAGGTGTTGTTTCAGGGAGTCCTTGTGTCTCCTCTTCAGGGCTCCTCTCTTGCAGCAGCCATAAAAACTGTGTATGTAGAAACTGGAGGCCCCAGTGCTGCAAGATGTGGGAGCAGTTCTACAATATGGTAATAGTATTCCCAAATACAGAGAAAGTCTCCGGAAGCTTGTCATACAAACTCTTACCTGAAGATCTTGCAAGAGTTCAGAGCTGCCCTACTTCATTTTTTTCCCTTTCTTTTTTGTGTATCAATATTTCTATGTGTGTATGTAGACATTTGAAGAAAGGAGTTTAAAAATTCAGTGGGTTCTTTATTCTTTTACAGAATATACATGGGAATATAAAGGCCCCTGAAATGCATGTGGTTAGAGAGGGGCTACCATCTCACTGCAGCGTGTGGGAGTGCCCTTCACAGTGTGTGTTTGGTTGTGGCCCAGATGGTATTATTAGGATTTAGAGTAAATATGTCATAAACATTTTACAGGTGCCACATTTGGAGTCACAGCTATGTAGTGTTTGATTTACTCAATTGCATTCCTTAGCATGGTTTATTGTCATTTTTAAGCCCAGCCATATATAACATAAAACGGAACTGGTGCTTCCAGCCACCATTCCACTCTCCATGCTTTCTAAACCGTGGATGCATTTCAAATAATGAAGTACTCTTCTGTTCCATTGTTTCCACGATATTTTAGGGCTCACTATGAATATAGAGAAACAGCAAGAAATATTTTGCTTTTTAGCTGAGATTAAGTAGATATCAATTGGTAAGATTAATTATCATCACATATTTAATTTATACACGCAGAGAGCAACATCACTAACATTAGAGCTGAATGATATCGGCTATGCACCATTATAGTTCATTATTAATTGTATTTAATCCTACAAAGTAGCAAAATGAAACTACTGGTTATGTTACTAGAAGCCGTATTTCTTTTGCCTAACTTCTACTGGTATTGGACAATCTTCAAGATTCATTCCAACACAAATTATTTTATGATTCTATTCTGGAAATACTATTTATTTACTCAAAATGTGGCAAAGATCACCAGGCCTGTGCTGCATCTTTTCAGCTAATAATAAGGAGAAAGCCAGTTTCACAATGAAGTTCAGTTAATAAAGGAGAAGGGACAAAAGTTTGCAGAAAAGTGTCTCAAAGGTTAATGACATCAAAGGAGCAACTTAAAGCTTGACATCTAAAATAAAGAGATGTAGAGTAATTAGAAGAAAGCATGTAAACAGAATACATGAATAATCAGCACCAAAACCAATGTCCTTTTACAAGTAATTGCAGTCATGTACTTTTTCTCTGGCACTGGGATATGTGTAGTGGTAACTCAGGAGTCTGACTGCAGTGAAACAGCTTTCAAGGGGCAAGTACCACTTGCACCTCAGTGCTATCTGTGTACCCAGGCAAACCCCCTTGTCTCCTCTGTTCTGCTCTGGCAAGACCTTTCTGTTACTCCAGAGTTAGTTTGGATATTTCTATGCACTTGTAGCTCTGAGCTGTGTAGTTTTAGCCCTGTTTGCCAACTGCAAAAAGACCAATAGCTGAAAATAGCGTGTTCATGCTTTCTGCTGCTCCTAGAGAGGGAACATATTCACCCATCCAATACACTGCAGTAAGCCTATTCGTACTTTGATATCATTACAGGTTCTGCTCCCTATGCATTCTTTTAATGTCAACAAATAATACGTGAGTGTGGGAAGCACAGGGAAGAGATATGTGGAGGGATAGTTTGGTGTGTGGTGCACTCAGTTCATGATAAGATCAATACTCTGATTTACTTAGTTGGAAACTGAAGGCTCTATTTTTAACATAGATTAAGAAACTCTGGAAACCTGTCAGAGGAGGCATCATACTTCCAATTAAACTTAGGCCAGGCCGCCTACAAAAACATACTTTCTCTTGCCTATGCATTGATTCTTGAACCACCTTAAGTAGCAGATTTGACATAAATTAATCTTTTTCATATTCCAAAGATGAACAAACTGAAGCCAATAGCTGACCTGTGGTAAGCTGCACTTTAAGGAAAGGGCAGATGCATGGTTAGAGCCCAGCCCTCCACCTACAAGGCTGGTGTACAATTTGGTAAATCAGACTTAGTCTCAGACTGTGTTCTTTAACCCAACTCAGACTAGTAAATGGCAGAAGCAAGACAAGAACTTGATATACTTGGGGGGGTTTGGATGTTTGTTTTTTTTGGGGGGTTGTTGTTTGTTTCTTTTTTCCTGCGAGTTTCAGTGTAACTCTCCACCTTTGTGCTTGGGCACAAATCCTTCCAAATGCAAATTGAAGGTTGCCTTCAGGTAGAGTTGCAGTTCACGATGTGGACACAGCCTGCTGTGGCAGGTGTGAACTTCCACACCCTCCAGTGGTAGGAGTGGAAAAGCTGCTGCAGTAAATGGGCTTGGTGGTAACATTGTCTTCCACAATCAGCAAAAATCAAATCTTTTTCTCTGTACAGAGACAACATGCTGTCCTGATCTCTTGGGCCAATAGTAGTATTGCCATAGTTCAATTACTGTTTCTTCTGATACCATTATTGCAAAATAAGGAACAGGACAGAAACACCAAGTGTGGAAGCACAGTACTGAGTAAGTAGTATCTGCATCTAATCCCTCTTGTCATTAGATGTATATCCAGACTCTAAAATTATACTATCCTTAAAGAAATGCCTTATTCAAAACCATAATATGGTTGTTTCTGGGGGAGACACCCCTTCTATTCTCCCTGTACCAGTAGTCAAACAGTCAAACCCAAGTGATGTACAGGCATGGACAGAAGCATTCTGTTGTTGAGCTGTGCTGTTCAACTGTTCTTCATCACTGGGGAAGAAATACAGACTGGTGGGAAGTGTAATGTCAGAGCATAAACCTTTATCAGCATAATCCATGGGATTTTTGTTAAAAGCCAAACCAGAGAAATGAAGGGGAAAAGGTTCTGGTTGTATTATAGGGTTTCACTGAAATGGTCCCAAATGTAGAAATTGGTGATATGAACAATCTTACATGTGCTGTATCTGTACCACCACTGCTGTGAAAAGCTGGTTACAGGGCCATGATCCTTCAGAAACTGCCCTGGTACTTATGCAAACAGTTGGGTTTTTTTTCAAATGATGGATAATTTATTGCCATAAGAATCAGTATGAGCAGCCATGAGTCTATTTTAATATCATCTGCTGGAGGAAGAAATGGTGTTAGTAAGACCAATATTCAAAGCCACACAGTGCAGCATTGCTAAGATCATTCAGGAGAGATGATAGTTTCTCTTCTTGGTAAGCTACAGGGAAGGGTCATGACTGGAAATGGGAGACCCTACTTCCCTCCCAGCCCCACTGGCACCTCCACTCCATTCACATGAGCAGGACTTTTGTGAAAAAAAAAAAAAAAGGGCACAAAGCACAAAGGAGGGAGACTGACCTCCATACCGTGCCAAAGGGTCCTTAGAGCAACATGGTATGTGATCCTGTAGTGCAGTGATAGCTCCCAGCCTGGAAACTAAATGTACCAAGACACTGTCTATGGCTGAGCAGACAAAACAGTCAGATTGTATTTTTTTTTTAAAAAATGCATAAAGATCAATGCAGACTCCCAAGAAATCCTAAAATTTATGGTTGGCCATATTCCCCATATCTTCAGTGGTCAACAGCCTGATAAATTGATATGAAAAGACCAGAAAATTTAGTTGTCTGATATTCTGGGGAAACTGAATCCGTTACAGTCTTCACAAATTTCAATGAGCTTTAGGAGCATGTAGTTCCCTCTCAGAAAGGAGCTGTCCCATCAGGCACATCAAAAGTTCAGTTCTCCTCACAACAGTGTTGGGAAGGACCACCTCCATTGTAGATTTTAGCAGACCAACATCATCTGCAGTCAGATTTCCACTGTAAGCAAGTTGAATTGAGAGGGTTTAAAATTATCCCTGGGACATGCCATGGACTCTTCACAAAGTTACTGCAAGCTTTTCTTTTCCCTGGCAGTGGAATTGGTTTATACCTCTGGAAATTTTAATAGGAGTCATTGAGTTGTCACTCGTATATTTTCGTATTCAAAACCAGTGTTTAATGTTGGGGTTTTTAGGCATCACATTATAGATATCATATTTCCACATATTTCACTCGTTTGACTCTTCTGCAGCAAATAATGAATTTGCTGTTTAATTCAGGACCTGAATACTCTGCTGCTGCAGCAGCTTTCAAGGCCGCTTGGCTCTAGAGGAGATGCTTAAGGCCTTTAAGAGCAGTTGTCTTTGACCTCTTATTCACTTCTATGCTGATGAATTTTATTAATTATAATGATTAGCAGGTCGTATTCATTGGATAAATATTAGGTTGGTTCTCTGTAAAATTAAAGACTTGCCCTGATCTTGCAAGCACATGAGACTATGAGACTAACTTCATGCCTGTGAGTAGCTCTATTGAATTCATATAAGTGTTTTCACGTAGCTACTTAGACATTCTCAGTGTCCTGTGAGTCTCCTTCTGTTTTACTACATAGAGAAAACTGTCCTTGCTGGAGTTTGTGTGTATATATGTGTTTTGGCAAGTAAATTTCTTTTCTCATATTTGGCACTCACAAGTCATCTGGTCATTTCCAACTGCAGCTGACAAAGACAACATAATGTATTGGAATATCATGTCTAATGACTAGAAATTGTGTTAGGTGTCATTGAAGGAAAGTACCTGTTACATCAGAGTGACAGATGAGTATGTCTATTTGTTTTTACAAATTACTGTTTATAAAGCTAAAGTTCCCTTCCAGTCTTGAAAAGAAGGTACAGAAAAACTGAAAGTTAAAGATAAAATTAGTTTCAAATAAAAGTAATTTTCATATTTTAAAATGTTTAAAGACAATGTATAAAATTGAAATTAATATTATTTTGAAAATATATTTAATTTTACTCCAGAGTCCTATTTTTAGACCTTTTTACATTTACTTTTTAATGTATTTTGCATGAAGCAATAATTTTAAAACTCTTGTACATTTGGATGACTATTAGAACAGCAGTTTTTGTATAGTTTATGCCTTCATATCAAACCTATAAAGTAAATAAATCTATTGTGATTTTTAGAACAGAATACCATCTCATTATATTTGCTGCTGTCGAAAGCTTGTCTTTTCTTGTCCTGCCATAGCATTTTGTTGGGGATATGTGGAGTTAATACAGTGTGGCCGCTTGGTTTTCTGGCTGCCATTCCACTGAGTTTCACATTTTCATAGCACAGACTTGCCTTATAAAAGTTGAAATATCAAAAGTTTTTTTCATACAAATATGCATTTTTAAAATTTATAAATTAGCAGTGATTCCTTCTTACCCTAGCAATACTCCAGCCATACAATAAACACTTTAAAAGTCTGATGATGTGACTATAGATAAAACAAAAGTTGAAATTGCTTCTCAGACCACTAAATCTGAATAATTTCATCACTGGAGACTGAAAAACCTTATCATTTGGATACATGGGAATGGGTAATGAAGCAATGGAAGTGATGGGAAATAGAGCTGCTATTGCAATACGTGTAAGTGAGAGATTTTGCTAACTGGCCATGTATAATTGCCTATTTTAAGATTCCATCATTGAGTATATATTTGGCTTGGGTATGTTGTTGTGAAATGACATCCAAAAGACACCAGTAGCCCAAATTTTTTATGAAATCACATCATCCTTTTTCTGTTTTAGAAGAATTTGTTTCCAGTGCCCATTTCTGCTGCAGATGGTTTCAGTGCCTGGGCACTGAAATAGGAGGTGGTGACTGTCCCCCTGAACTCACACTGATCTCATTCTACCTCCAGAGCCTACACAGTCAGTTCATCCACATGTATATTTTATTTGAAATGCTATAGCAGTAGAAAAAAGGAAAAAACTGCATTTTAAAGATTAATTTTGACAGCGTGTTGCATAATAGATCTGTTTTGTTTGTGTCTTCAGGATGTTGACCTAAAAGCATGTCAGGAAGCTTTGGATGACTGCTGTCCACTCCTAGGAGATGATCAACTGGAACTGCGAGAGGAGGAGAAAGACATAAATCAAGTAAATGATGAAAAAAATGGCAGAAGGGCAAACTGTGGAAAGGAAGTGAGAGAGGATATGGGACTTATCAACACGTGATACTCTTATCCCTAAAGAGTAGTGAAAAGAAATGGAGTGACAGATTTTGAAAAGGAATATTTTATTTCCTCTTTTTATGTGGGGTGTCCCTCACAAGGGCAGGAAAGGAATTGTCACTTCAGATGATACTTTGTGAATGATGCTCTTGTACACCTACTTGAAAATTGCCTCCTTCCCTCTGCCCCCAGTATAGTTAATGTAGTTGAAATATTCTGAAGTTTACATAAAACACTTGCAAATAACCATTTTTCAATTTGGTTTTATTTTCTCATCATGAAGTTGTGCTTCTGAGCAAGAATGTTTTTTTGTCTACAGACACTAGAGACATGAATGCTGTTACACTGATCTCACCATTTATGTAGAGATTGATGCTTAGTTGTAGAATTACATTTGGGACACTGGACTGTTCACTGCACTTTGGGTTTCGTTCTCTCTGAGAGCTGAGGGCACTCAAATCTTCTTGAGCCCTTGTGAAAGCTGAGCTGTTCTGCTCGTAGCAACATACCATCCCACATCAGGATGAAGACTTGATGGTGGTGTCAGCTGCAGTACTTCATAGAGCTGTGCTCTGTTTCCTCTCAGACTGTGATTTTTACCTCCTTTTATGTAAAACAATTGTGCTTTACACTGCATTTCCCTTTCTTCTGTCACAGAGCAATCACAACCATGTAGATTCCCTTCTCTCCCTGGAGGGCTATTTACAGCTTCTGTCATCGCAGATGGAAAACGTGCTAGAGGTAAATGAGAACAGACATATTGCTAATAGATTGGAATGCAGTCAGCGATCACTGGGGAATGACGAACTTTGTTTTATCTAATAACCACAGCCCACCCCCCACCCTCCCCGGGAATATATCAGCAAATCTATGTAGTAAATCTTACCTGAAAATGTTAAAGATGCTTCTGTCCACCTTTTACAGCAGCTGTCATTGGCTCTACTTGAAAAATTTTCCCCAGGAACTTGTCTGGGATATGAAAACTAGAGCCCTTTCTTTACTGTGACCTGCTGTTCAAAGTTGCATGGAGTCACTGGACAACTTAATTAGTTCAACTAATAGTTTCCTTTCTGAAACTTAATGCTATTTCATATTTACACGGCAGCTCTTGGTGTGTTTGTCTAGAGCAACACTGAGTTATTACAGTAGCAGATATTGAGCACTTGTGAAAGATTTCAGTTGTCATAACTATTGGGTCAAGTGCTTATAAAGTCAGTGCCTTCAAGGAGAACGCATCTTCACTGCAAAACAGGTCAGTCAGCATTAGCAGCAAATCCATTTAGTTTCTGGCCTTCTGATACTATTGTTTACTTTCTATGTGCCCATCTTTGCCAAAAAACAGTAGTTCTTGAGTCTCCCTCCTCTCCCACAGCTCATAGCTGCAATCATTAACCATGAAGCCACTCCCTACATTCTGTTTTTAGCAATACTTCAAGGGCCTCTTATGTTCACCTCACATCGTAGGAGCCTCTTCCAGGGTCAATAGTGTTCCATACAACTTCATAGATTTGGAAACATACCTATCTGGATTTGGGTATCTCTAGGTTGGGTAATGCCTCCTAAGCCCTTTAACTCACCTTCTCCTCTGTTTAGTTTTGATAATGGATTGCATGCTAACAAGATGCAGAAGTTCATCAGTTTAGTTTCCTGTGTTTTTCTCATAATTTAAAAGGAATTTGGCTGTAGCCTTCATGCAGTTCTAAGAATAGACTGTTGTGTATTTTATTTATGACTATTAATGCACAGCCATTTTCTGACAACTTATCTGTTGAAAATCGATTATTTCTTCCAGGTATCAAGTTGTTACAGTGTGTGGGACTTTTGATAGTTAACTTGCTAAGAATCATTTTTTTCAAGGGATTAATTGAAAATACCATCTCTAGCTCACAGACTGGAAGTGTTCCACTACAAGTTAACTCCCAAGGAGTAATAAGGCAAGACCCTTATCTGTTACCTGAGTTCCCAGCAAGGATAACAGAGACCTTATGATATTCTAGTATTTACAGTACATCATTCCTTCCCTGTTGGAAGTGCTTTTTACATAGTCTGTTCGATGAATGGCAATCCAAAAGCCCTTTCCTGCAATACAATAAGGATGCTCAGATATGGGGGAAATCCTATACATTTCTTACTTTATATATTTATATTCTCAAGTATTTTGTATCCATCCATCTATCTTATGACTACTTGTCTTTGTCACCAAATGCCCTGACATAATCTTGAGCAGTAGGTTTGTATTTCTAGAACCCAGGAAGTTTAACTCAGGTCCACAAAGAGTGGGCCTTAATACTGCTGCAGCAGGATCAGTCCAGTTTATTGTTTGGACTTCAGGGCTGTGGGATCACACATCAGCTTTATTTTTGTAAAGAAAAACTGAGTAGTAATTTAAAGTCAAAAGACATCCACAAAAGGTGTGATTTGCAAGGGATGTTTCCTCTAAACTGATTAGTAAAGGAGTTCAGTTGAAATCTGGTCACAATAGACCTCATTTAAGCAGAACTAAGCCAAATGTGGCACCTCACAGCCCCCAAAGCTTTATAAACTCTGAAAGAAAAGTAGTGAGACTGTGACAGCAAGATCTTAATGTTCCTGTCTTCCACTCCTCTTTTCTTCACCACTGTTCTCACTGGTTAACTTCTGTAGGTGAGCTGTTTATCTTCTTTAAAATGTTGATTTTCTAAGAGGTTAGCACCTTGAACCAGCTCACCCTTGAGTCATCAATACCACTACTAGGGAAGGGTCATGCCCAATCCTCCAAGAAAGACCTTTCCTTAGACCAGATCAATGTAACAAGTATAGTTTGATGCACACTTGACAACACTTCCATTTCTACCTCTCAACACAGTCCCACACTGTCCTTTGCAAGTCCTTCTCCCATTCCTTCAGTCACTTTTCTTCTGCACCCTTCCCACTTCCTTTTGCCATATGCCAATACAGGTTATGCTTTGTAAAGGTGGGGAACAGCATTCAGAATAGCTAGAAGAGTTTAACATGTAAAAATTTTGCTTTAATGAAGTCAAATAGTGGAATATTAAAAACCAAATTGATCGTGACTGTGTAGGCAGGGGATATAGAGGCATTAATTTTACAAAAGATCCCATTTCCCCCCCTCCATGATCTTTTAGGTGAGCTTACTGGAAGATATACAAGTTGCTACTTCAGGCAGAGGTCAAGACCCATCATCCTTACACCACAGTATAAATTTGACCCAGACGCTTCACCATGGTTTCGGTCCTCCTAATGCCATGGTACTAAGAACAAACTACCCCACTCAGTCAAACTCAAAACCAATACATTTACAAAGACAAGAGTCTTTTCCTCAGTCAAGCTGTAATATCACAAATCCAGAATCACAAATTCATGGGTCAGATTTGACAGGGCTCATTTCAGCTGCTGACCTTAGAAACCTTACAGCCCATGATGATAATTTTGATGAAATTAAACTCATGTCTTTGGCTTTGGATGAAGACTTCAGTCCTATAGAAGTTTCTCAGATCTTTGAAGAGCCTGGCTCAGATTTGGGACTATCTTTGAATTCAAGTCATAGCACCACCTCTTATTCAGTCTGCTGTGAAGATGCTGTTGGGTACAGCAGTGGTGTTAAATGTGCTCATTCACATGGGTTAGGAGCTGTTAGTGGCCATTGCCAAGAAAACACTAAATACCATCATGTGGAATACCCAGGTGACGCAGAATGTTCTAGAGAAGCCACACTTCAGCTGCCAAGTCAAGGAGCATCCACTCCAGAGCATCATCAACAGGTGTGGATGAAAAATTCAAATGAAGTAAAGGATAGGTGCCATAATTCTACTGATACAAACCGTACCAATGGTGAATGCTCTGCAAAAGCTCTGCAAATACCATTTTCAGTCAATGAAGTTGTAAACATGCCCATCGACTCTTTCAACACCATGCTAGCAAAGAACCAGCTGACAGACGCTCAGGTATCACTTCTACGTGACATCAGACGAAGAGGAAAAAACAAGGTAGCAGCCCAAAATTGTCGTAGACGCAAACTAAATGCAATCCTTAACCTGGAAGAAGATGTGTGTAATCTTCAAACACAAAAGGAGAGCCTTAAAAAGGAGCACTCTCAGTGTCGCCGATCAATCAGCCAGATAAAGCAAAAATTAAACAACTTGTACTGTGACATATTCAGTAGACTGAGGGATGACCAGGGTAAACCTCTTAACCCACTCCAATATATCCTTCATTGCAGTAGCAGTGGTAGTGTTTTCATAATACCCAAACACTTGGTCAAATCTGAACAGAAACATAACTCAGAAGAGCAGAAACAAAAATAAGATGGCTGAAGATCACTTAGGTTTTACTTTGTCTGGAAGAATAAGGATACTTGTGTGAAAACTGGAGGTCAGTGATTACAGCAATTCAAACAGGAACAACTAGAGGAGAAACACTTCATGTTCAAAGGTCTGCCAAACTCAGATGAGTGCGATCTGTTAAGAGTGTCTATAAGCTGAGGTTTCTGAATGACGAAATCAGTTTTAGTCAGAATTAAAGGAGCTAGTTCATTCGTATAAGTGTACATTTATAGACCTATGTTAAAACTAGGAATTTAGTTATTACTGGTGATGGGGGAGAGGGGAGAACATCAGTGGGGGATAAAAGCTGACTAAAAGTTAAACACACAAGAAAAATGTGTTTCAGTCTTGAATACTTGATTCTTCATACAGAAAAGTGACCTTATTTTATTCTCTAGTCCTGAAAGAAACATAGTAGCTCTAGTGCATCTCCAACTTAAATTCACTGTAGTTATGTATTTTCAAAAGATAATCTGTGCTTTGCATTTGTTCAGAACTGTTCTGCTTTTCCTAGTTCTCAGGAGGCCCAGGAGCGTACTGCATTTTTCCTCACCACTTTCACCATCACAGTTCCAAGCAAAGATAATTTACCAATTAATTTTACAACTCATATAGTCAATCTGCAAATAGATTCTGAAAAATAGTGTCTGATTCAGTATTATCTTACCTTCAGCCTCTGCAACTGAATCATTCTCATCTTTCTTCCATGAAAATGACTGATGGCGAACAAATTCCAGTTTTGTTCCCTAGTGACTGTGAAGCATTTACTTGTGCACCATCCCTTCCCCCCCCATTTCGATACCTTCCTCAAGATGTACTATTTTTATTTTTAGCTTTATTAAACTGATATTTTTAAAATGTTTTCAATGATCAGGTTTTTTTTTTTAGTATTTTCTCTAATCTTTAAATTAAATTGAACCAAATTATTGTTTATCTGGACGTGTGATTATGAGGTTACACTCTGATAGTGCTGTGAATGAAGAACTTTTGGTTTTGTCATTTATTTCTTTGGGCTATGAAAAGAAGACGTGTTCACTCATATGCTTACTCACACAACATGCTGTCCTTTACTATTTTACAACCTGAAAAGGGTCTGCAAAGGAGATGGCCTAAAAGGCATGTAATGAATGACAATAAAGCAATATTGAGGTATATTAGTTAGTAAAGTATGGAAATAAATACTAACATCTAGATAGCACAAAAAAAATTATGTTTTATAAACACATGAAACTGGTATTAAAAAAAATTCTCATTGGGCATGGCATAATGACAATGGAGCAACTATACAAGCAATACAAGCCTAAATGCCAAATTATACCTTTTGAAAAAAGCAAACTGCTTTGATTATGTAAGTCATGCTGGTTGCTTGCACCTATCTGTAAGAAGACCAATAGAATCAAGTGGTACTTTCTAAAAAGGCAGCGCTGACTCAGTGCCAAGTGCACTGAATTATCAATAATGAAATCAACCTGTTTGAACAATTTGCTTAGCATTTTATATTAAAATATTTCTTTAAATAAATGTGTGCATCTGTTCTTTTGCCAGTTTCACCACAGCCTCAAACTGATAGTATAAATTCATAGCAGAAAGTCTCACTAGTGAGGCCATGAAATGCATTGCTCTTTGTTAAGCAGCAGTGTGAAGTCTATCTGTTGTAACTGGTACTCACAAGAAATTTATATAACAGCTAGATCACAAGCTTCATCCAAAACATGCAGTAGGTAGCAGCAACGTAAGATGAATTCTGAATTTTCCTTCTAGTTGCAGGAGGGGGAAAAAGTACATGTTTGAGTCAGCATGATTGTAATCTCTTAACTGAATATAAGCATTTGAAATTCCACGCATTTGTCCTTTGCAGGATCAGGTCTTTAAGCCTACTTCATTATTGCTCACTTGCACTAATTCTAATACTAGATTCGGCTCACAACTGACAGATCCAGAAAGCCAAGTTGTTGTTTTAGGTCCTCACAATGGCAGGGGAGGTGGGAAAAGTAAACTCTTTTGGTGCCCACTCCTTCAACAGCAGTGGCAAGCGAGCTCTGTGGACTCTGTTGCAAAGCCAGGTGCTAATGGAATATAGCATACACCCAACTGGAAAACAGCTACTGCCCTCAGCTAATTCAACCCTCATTACTGTTCAATAACTTTCTTCAACAAGTTGATGTGTGAATCTTAATTTCTCAGAGCTCAACTACCAACTATATCCTAACAAAAAACTCCTAGGCAAAATACTAAGTGGGTGGACCGTAACACTACTGACACACAGAGCATTAAGTCTGGAGATACTACATGAATCTCTGAATCCTTTGAACTACCTGCCCACAAACATACTGAACTTAAGGCAGAATTCAAAACAATGTCCTGGTTTTACTTTTAACTACACTGCCATTAAATGTGTTCGGTTTTGAAGTGTCTTTCCACAACCAGCCTGTTTCAAGAAAAAAAAACCAAGCAAAGCAACTAAACTGCCTAACGCTGCTTAGTCTTGGCTATGCCTTCTATTTTCACATCCCCAAACCATTTGAGGTTAGGCTGGAGAGCCTGAAGCTCTTGATAAATTTCATGTAATGGCCTTGGTCTGTATTTGCAGCCTGTGTATGAAAAATAACATACTGTACAGCAGCTGGGGAGCTATTCAGGAAAACAGGACTGATAAAGGAAACTTGTTACTGAAAGAGTTGTAAAGGGTGAGTAACACCTGACTGGAGTCTACCTTGGCTTCACTGTCCATCGATCTTTACTTTCAAGAAACCAAAATCCAAGGCGTACAAACCAGGAACTTCATTGTATAAAGAAACATGTGCTAACCTACTCTGGAGCCAGATGTAAAAAAGCTGTTAGAGCTGCATCCTACCTTACTAAGATGTAGAAAAGGAACTGCATGAAATAAGAACAATCAAAATACTTGACTTTTTATACAGATAGAAAACTGCCAATCTGAGGGTTGTAAATGTAGCTGTTGATACAGCAAGAAAAAATGGATGTATCAAGGTGGGAGTGTTCACTTTTGTTCCCATGGTAAAGCTGTTACATAGTTTAACACCTTGGTGGCACACTACATTTTTGTTACATTAATGAATAAGAAGTTACCTGAAACAAGTTCGAAAAGGTCAATTAACAGAACAGTGTGCAGTGAGGATATCACAGTGAATACATACTACCCTCCCATTATCGCTGTTAACATGCTCGGGCACTATGGAGCATTACCTGCTCGCTGGTCTTAGATCCACACCTTTTCCTGAAAAACATCCAACAGAAACGACTGCGAGCCAAGTACTTTTATTAGATTGCAACAGCCACTGGATGGTGTGTGACATGCAAGGCTGCGCGCTCCCCCAGCAGCATTCTGCACACGAGCCCTCCCAGGGAGTCACAGTACACTGCTCTAATACTACATATGCTCTGAATGACTACTACAGCTCTGCACTGAAGTGCAACTTTAGTGTCACGGTTTTTGTTTTTATTCAAAAGATTTGGCTTTTTACAAAGCCAAATTTTGCAAGCTAAGGCCATTCCTGCTCTAGAGCTTACAATCTAGTTTTAGATGGGAGAACCAGAATAACAAATGTCAACAAAATAAAAGGCAAAGCAGTTACATGAGTATCAGTTTGTCCATCTTTGTCCCAAAATACACAGGCAACATTTTATCTTGTGGGAGTCAGTTCTAACAAGAGTCTTTAGGACTGTCAGCAGAGGCCTATAAATGAGGCAACAGGACATAACACCAGTTTGTATTGAAAAAACATTTATTAAATACACCGAAGAGATGGCACATGTACCCCTGTGAAGTCTTGTTACTGTAGTGTACCTCATAGAAGTGGAGCAATTTGACACCTGCTACACAGCTACTTGAACTTCATGAAGTGCATCAGCCACTCATTTTCATACAAGAATGCCCCAAAATGAACAAAGAGCGAGCAGAGAAAAAAGGAGGGGAAGGGTGGTATTGGCAACGGCGATTTTCTAGGACTTTCCCCCACCCTCCCTTTTTCATACAATGAAGCAACATGGGAGGTCACATATAGTTTGTAACTATGTGGTCCCCCAATATGTTCATAGCACTCTGTCAGGCTAGTCACACAGCTGTTTATACACTGTTGATTTTACTGCTGATAACAGACCAAGAACTGGTTGGTTTAACTGGAATAACTCCTGACAACACTGAAACTTCTGCTGCAATGCAAGTCAACACTAGCTGCAAAGCAAGAACACGACTGTTAAAATGGACAGTGCAACTTCCATCAAAATGGATCTGCATTACCCAGGCAAACCCTTCCATGTAATACTCCTACAAACCCTTAGCACGCTGAATGGTACGGCTGAATAAATGAGGACTGGTCATCTCCCTGAAGAGGGGAAAAAAGCAATAGCACTACTATGGGGTTTCACTGGCATCACACATTCAGCTTTGAAAACAAATTGAAACAGTAAAGCTACAGGGAATGTACTGTTCGAGTATGTTCCCAGAAAATCATCCTCCACACCATGAATGTGGTCAAGCTGACAAAACAAACTCAGCTGACAACTTGAAAATTCAGATTCATTTCTGGGGCTTGGCTTTTTCCCCCAGTAATAGTATGATTTCATCCCCAATGTATTATGTACATTCATCACAAACTTAAAAGAATACAGTCTTCTTTCCCACACATAAGAAAGTTGAAGTCCTGTTCATTTTACAGTATTAAAAGCAATTGTTCAGTTTCTTAAATGCTTTTCAGCACCTGCAGCGTAATATAAGCAAATAAAATTCAAATTGTAAATAACACAGTCTGAGTGGACAGACCCCTAGTATTGACCTCTTTTCGCCATCACTTTATATGCATGTTATGCACTGTATTTCTTGGTTTTGGCTGCAGTACCAGTCACCAACAACTTGTTTTTTATTCTTCCCTCAGTCTGCTGCAAAAAGTGTTTGCCAAGAGAAAACCAGGCCTAGTACAGACAACCTGATCCCTAGTTATTACACTGAAACATTATTACACTTACTCTGAAAACAAAGGCTAGTGACACAGACCCAACTTGATAGAAATTAGTATGTATACACTGTCTACAAACGGATGACCGACCAGTAACTGACCACACACACCTGCTATTTAAAGTTGCTAACTTCCAGTATCAGCCTGACTCAAAATGCTGACTTCTCACCAAATTCACTGGTGAACGTTGTGATTGTCTCTTGCTTTAACTTGCAAGAACACACCAAGAGAAAAGTCATGAAAGTTCAACAGTAAGACACCAGAAAACTTAAATACATGAAGTTTTCAAGACTTTAAATATCCAGTAACTTCATTTTTGCATAGTGCTGTCCCCTATATACTCTCTTCTCCCACTGCTAGCAGACCAAAATTAAATATCCTCATTATGGAAAATGGCACATATTTAATTCAAGTACATTTTAAACATTGTTGCAAAACTACTGAAAAGAGTATCTCAGAAAGACAGAATAATTGCCCTTGGAAGTATTTAGGGGTTTTTTTTCATGTTGTAATAATGTCTATTTGGCAACTGTAAAGAAAAAACTTCCATCAACTAAACGTAAGTTACAGAGAAGAAGGCAAATTCCTTATGATCTGGTCAACTTATTCTGTTGGAAAGAAGGAAGTAAAGCAGATTTTTTGCGTCTTCATTTTCTGCTTCCGTTGCAGCCCACCGGTTACCTATGCACATATTTTAAAGTTCAACTTAAACAAAAAAAATCCTTAAACAGTATTATAAAGACATGGTGATTCTCCCAGAGCTGGGCATGTAAATTTCAGGTTTAGAATAAACCATGTATGAAGACGGCTGTTTAAAACACTGTAAACTGAAGATACCTTCCCTCAAATCCATTCCCAACTGAAGTTTTCCCCAGATCAGACTTGGTGTTTTGATTTAGTAG
>VWZD01005953.1:115981-128277 GCA_013396695.1 Sakesphorus luctuosus
GGTTTTTGTTTTGTTTGTGGGTTTATGGTATTGATTTTTTTACTGCCCCCACATGCAGATATCAGTAATACAGTTCTGGTACAGCAGGAACTCTACATTCCATTCAGTCTCTCTCTTCATGCTAAAAGCCCTTTACAGGTGAAAAAGGTAAAGCTGTTGTCCTATTGCAATTTGACAAACTGCGATCAGCCACTGGCTTCATTAACAGGAAGGCATGAGGTAATATAAATACAGCCAAAAAAGCTAGTTTTAAGCACTTGTGTCCAAGAGCAAAGAAATCAGCATTTTTAATTTGCAGCACTGTTTCTCCCAACAGAGAACAGATGCCTATTTTCAGAGAAACAAGTTCTGTGAATACACTTGTCAAAATGTTTCTGTTTTAAATTAACCTCAAAATGGAGTATTTCAAATCATGAAAAGGTCTAAAAGCTGCACATAAACATTATTTTATGTTAAATACACACTAAGTTTTTATTAAGCATTACACTAGAACTACTTTGGTATAAAAAATACTTTATTTTAAAGCTATGAAAGTTATAAATATATGTAGTTAAACTTTCTACTCACAGAATGTTTGCTATTTTAACATTAGTGCTTTGTTTCTCCTAATGAATCTGAATTTTATTCGAAAGGTTTACAAGACATTACTGTAATTTAAAAAACCCAGCATTACAGGGAGCTGTACTAATTGTGATGTTTTATCAGTATTCATTTAACCTCTAAATTTTTAATGAAGGCAGCAAAAACAACTATTTTCTGATGATACACAATTTCTTATTTCTTGAAGCGTTTCTGTGGTTGACCACTTCTTCATTAGTTACCTGCAGCATGGCACCTTCCTGCCAAAGAAAAAAAAAGTGTATCTGAAGATGTTTATCACATATGTCTAAACCAAATTACCAATAGGGGAACTTCAGCCTTTTTTTTTTTTTTTAAGAAAAAAAGTATAAGCAGTTCACTGGTGTGTCTAACACAAAAGGAACAGGACTTTTGTTAGCTGAGTCCACATTCGTCAGTGGGTAGCCCTTTAAAGGCAATGGAACTTTGAAATTAGGGCATTTTTTGGTTGCCTTTTTTTTGTAGGCTTTGTTGATTTTATTTTAAACCCAAATCTAGTGGAGTATGCCACCCTTACTCTGAATTACTCATTCATTACTTGATAAATTTTCATTAATTTGGGGTGCAGATATTCAATGCAGTGAGAGTAAGGCTGACTGAATTTGGCACTAAGGTTTGTTAGCTGCAAGAACTATAAAAAATGGTGGAAACCTCAACATTCTAGCCAAATTCCAATTTACAGAAATACGCTGTACACTTAAGAAATACCACCTGCAGTTTCATTTGAAGTTTTCACTTCCCCTCCTAAAGAACTGCTTATGCAGTTGTTAAAAGAATGGACGACACATTCCTTCACAGAGGCAGATGTATTCTGTGGTGCAATTTTTTTCCTTACACGTTAACAGTCTACAGTTACTTGGGAACCTTCAGGATGAAACATGTTATATAAAATAGATTACAGCAGACAAAACACGTAACAACATAGTTCATTTTCAACAGCACAGAACTACCTTCATTGCATTACCTTGCAACCACCATAATGCATAGACTCCCAAGAAAAAAGAAAATGTTGCAGGATGCAAAAATAAAGTTGTATTATTTAATTAACTTGTGACCTACCATTTTAACTACCAACACCAGGGATGGAACCCTTGCAAAGCTTTACTAATGGACACTTGCAGGTCTCATTTGTTCAACTGTAGCAGTGTACAGTGGCAGCAGTCTATGCTTGTCCAGGGTTCATATCATAGCTAGATTCCAGTAGGAAAAAAATATGTTAAGTAGCTGAAATTAACAAAAATTTGTTTGTAAAAAATTTAATACAAGAAAACAGGAATCACAAATTTCAATTTGTCATTGTTAATTCATTGCTATGTTAAACTACATGATCATCACTATGCTGAAAGAACACTGTCATACAATATTGGTTTTGCAACATTAAGAAAGGAAAAGTAAGTAAGATCTTACCTAAAGAAGTTTAACTGAAGCTTAGAACTACTTTTCTCTACACCCTCAGCTTTCGTTGGCATCCTTATAAATCAACTACCGTAGTTAAAGCTTTGCAGAAATACAGCACAGCTTTTTAAGACTGGCTGAATTTAGTGACGTTTTCAAGAGTTCTCTTGTACTAGACCTGTGTCCCTGGAAGAGTACCTTGCTGGGGTTACTTCCTTCCCTTGCCATTGAAGAAGCAGCATCTAAAAAATCTAAAAAGGTGTTTCTCCTTGCAGAGATACCCCTTAAGTTACCTAGGTATTTTACACCTGATCATTTACAGACAACATACTTTTTCTGACCAGCATTTAATTTACACATACAACAACAGCTTTATATTATTCATGGGACCTTATACTACCCACTCCTTGCCTTATTTTACAGTATAAAAAAAAATCTAAAATTACACAATATTTCCTTTAGAATTATTTTATTAAAATCATAAATGTACAACAGCTTCTTAACTCTACACACGCACTTAAATTTTTAAAAGGAAAACGTTATGTCTTATTACACCATGATTTTGGCTAAAAGCTTTTCAAAACTTTGAGAAAAATCTTAAAAAAGGTTTCACATGTCACCTGAAACTTACAAATTTAACATTATCAAAGGAATGCTTCTACACTTACAAAGACCACTAGAAAGAAACAACAATTAAAAAGCTAAGAAACTGTCTCAAAGGCATTTTTACAATCCTTCCTCCACAGTAAGGTAATGTTATTAAATAATCCAAATCCATTCACAAAATGGCTCTCTGCATCTGCTCTGGTGTCTTCTGCCATATCACTGCATATTTATGCATGACTGAGATAAGTGTTTCCTTAACATTGTTATTTCCATAACCTGAAGCTGTTCTGTTACCTCTGGGCTCTCATCCTCTCCTATTTATACAGTGAAGCCTGTTTCAACAGAAGTAAAGAGTAAAAAAATAGGTTATGAAATTATTCATCTAACCATTTTTTAAAGGAAAGACAATATCCTAAAAAGCTTTTAACTCCTGCAGCTACTCTCAAGAATCACTGCAATTTTAATACTTATAAACATACTTACCCATGGCATGCTTGAATAAACTCAGTAACGGCTCCTCCCTCCATATCCACCACTTCCTCCACTGCCCCCTGGACCATAGTTTCCTGCCATTGCAGAACAACAAGACACAGAACGGTTACATCACTACACTTTTACATCTAGGAATGCTTTTAACTGAAGCAAAAGAATGAAGATTAACATCTGCTTTACTTCCAGAGACAACATACACAACACAGACAATAACATTTTGCTATCTTCCACTAAGTAACTGCCGAAGACTAACACAGGAAGGGACTACATGCTGAAATCTTAGAAGATTGCACAGTGCCACATGTAATATGACACACTTTGCTGTCTTGAGCCTGTGAGGGCTGACTTTATATGCATGCTAACCTTACAAGAAAGAGCTTCATGTTTCAGTTTCCATTTCACAAGCTTTACATGCCACATTAGGTAACTTTTAAGCAACAAAAAGTAGGAAGTCAGAAAAATGACATGAGAAAAAAGAAATTCCAACAAGGTTGGTGGTGATTAATTATTCTCTACAAATGGTTTGAGCTGACAGCAAAGAACACGGAACAACTAAAATCTTTACAGACTGGAAATTGCAGATAAAGTTTTAATCTTTTATCCCTGAGACAAGCTTTACACCCTCAAGATGGGAAACTGTGGCCAACCTGCTGAAAGAACACAAGCACTGCATCTATCTATTACAAAAGTTACCCAATTTGTACCTGCCAATCTTGGAATTATTTAGAATGGCCTGGATTAGAAGGGCCCTTTCAAGGTCACCTTGTTCCAACCCCTCTGCCATGGGCAAGGTCATCTGTCACTATACCAGGTTACTCAAAGCCCCATCCAGCCTTTCTTTGAGCATTGCCAGGGATGGGCCACCCACAACTTCTCTGGGCAACCTATTCCAGTGCCCCACCACCCTCACAATAAGGGATTTTTTTCCTAGTAACTAATCCAAAATATACCCCTTTCTCTTTGGTTCAAAAGTTACCCTGTGCCCTGTCTTCCCTTCTACTTCTCCAGAGGACTAAAATGCCATCTACTGTAACCACAAAGGAAGTCAGGATGTATAAAATACCTCCACCATATGGTCCCCCCATGTTTCTGCTGCCACCAAAATTTCCACTCTTCATTGGACCGTAATTTGAAGGTTGTTGGTTGTAGTTTCCAAAATCATTATAGTTTCCACTTCCATAATTGCCTGCATTATCAATACAAAAGTGAAGAAATACCTAGGTGAGTTCAAATGGATACAACACTGACAAGATTACCTCCTTATTAAAATTTTAAATATGGTAAGAAATCAGGTAGGTATTCCAGCAGGGCATGCAACAAACAGCATTTCCATTTCATACTACATGGGAAGCAACGGATTCCTGGGGTAACATTTACAAATACTCCTCCCCCCAACCTCAAATGGCTTGCACTAGTTTACAACTGAAATGCTTGGATGTTTCAAGCCTAAACTTTACCTCCTCCATAGTTGTCATAACCACCTCCATAGCCCCCACCCTGGTTGCCATATCCAGGTCCTCCTCCACCATATCCTCCTCTGCCTCCTCCGTAACCAGGGCTGCCACCAAAGTTTCCACCTGTGACAACACAATCCTTTAAAATATGCTTTTCAGTGTCGGAGCACTCCAATTAATACAGAAACAAAGGGTATTTTTCTGTTTAGAAGTCTACAGGGAAGAAAAAGGTATTTTTGAAATTTCTATGAACAGTATTTTTAAAGGCACATACCAATTCCCATCAAAACTGAACTGAGATCAAACCCTGCGAGACAGACTGCCTAAAAGCCTCACTGATAGGCTTAATTAAAATCTTCATTTTTTCAGGAAATTTAAGACACTCCTATTCTAAAGAAAAGGACATGGCTGTCCAAGAAATAACCATACAATTTGCCATATGACAGTTTAACATGATCTGGCAACCATATATGCTTCCTAAAGTCCACAAAATGGCTTAGGCAATTAATATAAATGCTACACAAATGCTAGCTAAATATAGAAGTGTTTCTGAATGAGAGAAAACCCAACCACCACCAGAACAGTAAACTGACCTCCAGGTCCTCCGCCGTATCCATTGTATCCATCACCAAATCCACGGCCACTTCCATATCCATCTATTTGGAGGAAAAACCCCACAAAATATTTCTATTTATCTGTAGCATACTAGTTGAATTCTCAAACCCCTATGACCTTAAAAACAAAAGCTCAGAAATTGTTAAGCACATGTACACTTGACTTCAATGTGTGTAGATCTTTTCAATGCTGTACATTTTTTCCCTTTTCTTGCATTTGTATAGCACTCAGTTTTAAAAGGTGAGTCAAGTGCTGCATAGAATCAGGGAAGTCTCTAAATTCCTTAACAAACTGATTAAGAAGTTTGGGTTACTTTTGGCTTTCAACAGAAGCCTTAATGTAAAAAAAAAAAAAGAAATAATTTCATTTGCAAATTACTTTTCCCCAAAAATGTCTTAACTGCTACAGCTGCGTTCTACTGAACAGCAATACAGATTACAAAGCTACCCAGAACCAGAGTGCAACCATTAGTGAAGTAAAAAAATAACTGCTACAAACATGCCTGTCTTACCAGCTCCCCCTCTGAAATTGCTGCCAGGTCCTGGACCGAAGTTGCCACCACCTCCACGAGCATCACCAAACCCAAAGTTCCCTGTAACAGTTTAACATCTATACTCAGTGAGACTGTGGAACGTGAGCACAAAAATCAACCACAAACCATTAACCACACTCGTACATACCTCCTCTCCCACTCCTAGAATTCTGAACCTCCTGCATTTCCTGTCTAGAGAGAGCTTTCCTTACTTCTGCGTTATGGCCGTTGATGGTGTGATACTTCTGCACTGTAACCACAGGAAAGAAGATGTATCAGCATGTAAGTAAATACTGACCTGGCAACGAGTACCAAGCTTCCAATTCACACATTCTGAAACAGTTAAAGGAACACAAACTACCATAGGATTTTTAAACAAAGAGAACAGTACTTCATTGAAATACATGTTCCTACACAATTAACCAACACTGTGATGCAGCAAATATACAACTTACATCATATAACAACACATATCATAACACAACCATTTTCTCTAAGTTTAACTTTACACAATTACCAAGACTACAAGGATTAATACCACCAAATAAAAGAGTGAAATGAAGCTTACTCACAGACAATTTTATCCACAGGATCGTGGTCATCAAATGTAACAAATCCAAACCCTCTCTTTTTACCAGACTGTCTGTCAGTAATGATTTCAATAGTGTCGATTTTCCCGTATTCCTCAAAGTAGTCACGGAGGTGGTGCTCTTCAGTGTCCTCTTTAATACCACCAACAAACAGTTTTTTCACAGTAACATGAGCACCAGGTTTTCCAGATTCCTGTAAAAAGAACTCTTTAAATTAGCACAAAGAAAAAAAATTCCACAAATCACTGTTTTGCCAGGGTTTCAGGAACAGAACACTGATAAACTTGGATTTTTCAAGCACTTAAGTACAGCTCTTACAACACATGTCCCTGCAACCTTGTTTGGTGAGCCTTCTGGGAGGGAAGTGACACAGGGTCAGAAGTTTTCCCTCCCCCCTTAAAGTGAAAGCCCTGAAAGATACAGATGAGCTGTCTGAAACAACTGCAAGTATTTAATAATGTAAGCTTGAGTGATTTTTATAATAGAAACAAAGATGCATCAGCTTCCTCTGCCCAATTCCCCAACAGCAGTGAACCACATTCCACTCAAGTAAGTCTGTGAAACTCTGTGAACTCGCAACTGTTTATTTTAACCCCTAATTAAAAGATGAAGGCAACTCCAAATATTTGTGAGTTATTTCTGTACTTTGAGCATGATACTCAAGCTGCTGCACTAGGTAAGAATGACTTACTCCTAAAGCTCAGCAGTACCTTTGTGACCATAAGCAGTATGCATTTATGCTGCTACAATTACTTTTTTCCAAATATTAACCAACACAGCATTCTCTAGGGAATGGAAAGGAAACTGGAATAGCTGACAGGGTTACTAGTGATTACACTTTCCCTTTTCGTGTACCTCTGAGACAGCTCATTCAATTCCAGTTCATCAGTCCATATACAATAAACACGTAAGTCCAACGTGGTAAACACAACCTGCCTTATAACTGCACTTGCTCCTCAGGTACCTCTGTGCCACCCAAGCCTGGCTTACACGTTCACTGCATTCCCATAACCTAATTCATGCCCTGGAGTTGAAAATCAGGCCTGCCTGGGGCTAAAACCAGCACAATGCAAAAGTGATTCTGTACATCACCACCAGGAAAGTTTCCCTACCACATTCTCTACTACTAGTCACTTACTATATACTTTTTAGAAATATTCTCAAAAGATCTCAGAATAATCAGAAAGGATTTACATGAATTTATTAATTTGAGGCTCAGTAACAGTTGAATAATTACAGGCACTCAACATGTTTGCACCAAAACTACTTTCAGACCCCAGATGTGCCTCTTGCAGACATGACAGTACAATCAGGGCACCTTCATAATTCACTGTCATTATGACGCAATTACTAAAATGTCTAATTAACAGATCAGCAGTGTGGGAAACAGTGCCACAACTACAGCCTTTTAAGTAGAGAATTTAAACCACGGCAATTTCAAAGAACAAAGCCTAACTGTCTGACCAAAACAGAAATCTTTTTTTCAAAGCAGGGAAAAGATCTGCTTTCAAAGCCATACTTACCTCTCTAGCCACAGCTCTCTTCGGCTCAACCACCCTTCCATCAATTGTGTGAGGTCTTGCAGCCATAGCTGCATCAACTTCAGCCATGGAAGAGAATGTGACAAAACCAAACCCCCTTGATCTTTTGCTTGCAGGATCCCTCATTACCTAAAACAAATAAATACATTTAAACCATTTATACCTGTCTCACGTTAAGCTCTACACTAACCGTATTTGGAGAAAGTGTGTAAACATTTTCCTTGACTTTATTTTGAAACACAATGATAATAACATAGCAGGCTCTGCTGGTTGATTTAATGCATGAATGGCACTGCTTGGCATCATGGAAATTCAAACCACTGTTGCCCTCCAACCTGTTAACTCAGAAACGCTGCTGGATCAGTGAGGTACACTTGATGTTTGAGAGCCGCCGTCCCTGGCAGTATTTAAGACACACAGACAAGGGACTTAGGGACATGGTTTAGTGGTGGACTTGGCAGTGCTGGTTTAGCAACTGATCATCTTAAAGGTTTCATCCAACCTAAATGACTATGAAAACATCACAAAGACAGACATCCTTTCCTAGCTTTATCAAGGCTGTTTACCGTAACACCAGCTTTCTGCCAAATGTTACCAATCACACAGATGTAACTGTGCTCTGTGTGAGCACTTCCTAACACACGTCAGCCAATGACACCAGCGTTCAACTGCTGGAATCAGCAGCACAGAGATGGTCTGGGAGGACTTTACAGGGAACACTGTAAATGCTCCCTTAACTATCAACAGTTTGTAAGGGAAAAATCTATGCACTGCTTCCATGGACTGGACACTTAAGAAAATCTAATACTCCATCTTCTCTTTACGCTGTCTAGAAAACAAACTTTCTGTTTAAAATTCTGAAACATTTCACGCCATTGCTGTGTATTAGCATGCCAAACTTACCACACAGTCTGTGAGCTTCCCCCATTGCTCGTAGTAACTTCGCAAGCTTTCCTCTGTGGTCTCAAAGCTTAAGCCACCAATAAACAGTTTGCGGAACTGCTCCTTTTCCCTCTGGCACAGAAAAGAAGATTACATTACTTAATTAAAAATACCTCCTCTGCATCAGCAAATTAGACACTTAGATTTTCCTAAGTGTCAAAAACTTTCAGTAAGCCATATTTCCAAAATGAAGCTTGACTCTTCTAAATGTTCTACCCCACTGAAGAAATTAACCAATATGCAATTCTACAGGTCCATTTATTCCTGTCTCTCCCTCCAAACAGCAAGAAGTAGGGAGCTTGCTCAAAGACTTCCAGAACATTCCTCTCAAAGACCTTTATGAGGTGCTTTTTAAAGAAAAGGAACATAAAAACACGCCTAAAAGTTCTCACTACAGCAAACATGAATTAATTCATGCTGTCCAATTCTATTCTAGGTGACATTTATATTTAAAAACCATTCTGGCTCAAGGTGTTGCACATGACTACTACCATGCTATTTACCAATGCACTACAAGTAGAAATAAACAAAATACAACTAAAGATGTTCTAAAATAGAACACGTGGTATTTTTCTCCATAATTAAGATGAGTAGGACCATCTGTAAAATCTGGGATCCCACACCACTGGAATTAATTAGCAGCAAGCCTATCCCCTTCAACAGCAGCAGTATCAAAATAATTCCCTATAAAACAGAAATGTGAATAATTACATATTTTTAACCACTCGTATAAAATCATGGCTTGAGTAAGACTTTACTGCCTCATAGAGAAATCATCACCGCACTTGTTCAGAAGAAATCTCTGCTGTGACCACAAGCACATCATAAAAAATCCAAACAGCCCAACAAAACAGGACTAGTAACAAGGTATTACACTTACTATTTTGTATGTAGTGGTATACCAAAGCAGGAAGGACAACATTCCAACCTCTATCAGATCAAAACACTTTTGTAGTAACAGTAAAGTTTTACACCAAGCAGGCATTGTAATTGGCATTTTCTACAATAAATAGTATGACTCGCTCATACCTGCTGCAATTTCATGTCAAATTAAAAATGTGATGATAAGTTGTCCCCTTTCACAGAATTTATGAATCTGGAATGTTTTTTTAAATACAACTGTCCTGCTAGGGACAAGAAAACTCAAATGCAATTATCACTTTAGCTTTGTACTGTTATCTAACTTTAAAAATCAAGAAAATCTGCTTGGGTGTTTGGTTTTGTGTTTTCTTTAGGGTGGATGTTTTGGGGTTTTTTTAACCCTAAACGCACAGGTAGCTGTAACTGGCAAACACAGCATGACCAGCTACGCAGTGGACATTAAGATAAATGAAAAAAGGAAATCTAAACAATGAGACTTAGAAAACAAGCAAAACACTTCAATACACATACACTTTCAGAACCTGTATGTAGACCAACATGTTTTCTGAGGCTGTCCAAGGCAGACCTGGATCTACATGCATGTAACAGGAAGGCAATTACTGCTGGTAGTACCAAACCAGTACTTGTCAAAGTGCTTATGAGTCAACCAGCTGGTACTGCAGCCTGGCAAGGAAGTCACCTTCCCCTTCCCACCCACCCCACCCTCCCACCCATACTGTATTAGAGAACGAGCGGGTTAAATGCCTCTTGAAAATGCCTCTGGAACGTACTGTTGGATCTAATCTCTTTTCTTCTAGGAACACAGAGAAAGCTAGTACTGTCTCCTCCTTGTACAGACAGCAGAAAGGAGACATGAGTTTAAAAGCAGCAAACCCATGTTTTACGTTGTGACATTTCCTTTCACCCTATCTCATAAAAGAAATAAAGAAAACATCACTGTTTACAAGACCTGGGCTAAACCCCCCATTTGCTGCATGTTGTACTACCAATTATACATTTCCAGTAAGTTGGCAAAGGAGACTTTTATTAAAGCAGTAATACTGCTGAAAAAATCCTCCCTTCAAACTACTTTGGTTCTGCTGCCTGAAAATTAGGGACCACTTGGTTACCGTTTCACAGGCCCCCAAAATCCCCACTTTTTCCTTCATAATCTCTATACATTTAATAATGCACACCATTATAAAAGTATGACAAACACGTTTAGTAGACACATAGGCTTTTTCCAGTTAGGGTTAGGGTTACCTCTGAAAACTTGTAACATGTAAATGAAACTCAAGGAGCTACAACAATAAAAAAAACCATCACATATTTCTGAAAAAAAAAATTGAACTGGATATAATATACTTTACAGATGTATTCAGTGTCCATGCCCTACCCAGAAGAACACCTTGGCACCACTCGTCAGAACATACCTGTAACACAGTGCTTCAATGAAAACCACAGTGCAAAAGAACATAAACATGTTGCTCCACTAATACACACAGAGCCTCTGGATGTGTAGAATCTGTTGAAGTGTTGTCAGTTTCATGAAGCTCAGGTTAACCTAACATTAACCTCCCATCAGGGTCCAGCAAGCTCTGATGATGTAAAGTTTATGCTGAAGTTGTGCAATGTACAGTAATAATTATCATCGCTCCAGTCCCTCTTAGAATCCCGCGGGAAATCCCCTTTTGGTAAAAACACACAGACACTCCTCCATACCTACCAAGGCCCACAAAATAAAAGCTGGAGAAAACACCACTTTCAAGATTTCCACAGTACACCCTGTGAGAGTAACGGAGTGTGAGAGGTAATCTTTACAACCTCTGTGGAATTTGTGTGTATTTTAAGCTTTCCTTGATACGGTTAAAGCAACACTTGAAAGGACTGGAAAACGCTCAGCCTTTGCTGGAAAGTTAATCACCAGAGGAAGGAAATGTGCTCGACAGAGCAGTGACATACGTACACATAATCCACGCCGAGTGCAAAATTATGAACCAGGGCAACAGAAATGTTTGACAGAGACAAGCAAAGGGGGAGCTCCCTGAACTCTGGAGCTCCCCAGCTGTTAGGCCCCGCTCCCCGCCAGAGAGGCCGGGCCGCGGCGGCTCCGCCATGTGGCGGCAGCGGGAACACCGACCCNATTACCGCAGCACCGCCCCGGCCGCTCCGCACCGCGCGGGGCCAGGGCGGCCTCCGGCCCGCACACCGACCAGCCCCGGGCCCCGCGCCCCCCTCCTCCGGCCACGACCACCGCTGAGGAATGTGCTGTCCGCTGTGCACGGTTACCGCAGCTTCCCCGCCTCGTCCGGCAGCGCCAGCCCGAGCCGCCGCTTCCAGAACCTTCCTCCACATAGACACCCAGCGCCCGGCCCCGCGCCGAGCAAGGCTCAAGCCTGCCCGTAATGCCCAGCTCCCGGAAAATTCACACCATCCGCACAAGCAAACGCGCCTCCCTCCTTAAAAGCAAAGTCTGAATCCTCCCTTCCCACGTACCATGTTCTTCATGGTTTAAGTATTCCTGCTTGACAGTACCGTACAACCGGTCGGTAATGGCTGCCTGAACTGTTACGTAATTTGAAAATCAGCTCCGCGTAGAGCTAGCGCCCTCCTTCTCCAGCCCGGGCTCGCTTCCGAGGTTTTGGCTTAG
>VWZD01005953.1:130982-162357 GCA_013396695.1 Sakesphorus luctuosus
GGTCCCCGGCCCCGTCACCTCGCCCGGGGCGGCCCCGCCGGCCTCACGTTTGCCCGCCGCAGGCCCGAGGCGCAGCGGCCTCCGCAAGGCTGCCACTGTTGTCTGATGCGGGGCTTGTTACTGTTTTTGTTGGATTTTTTTTTCCATTTTTTTCCCGGCCTTTCAAAAGGGTGACACAAGGCAAGACCCTCCGCGCGGGGGCCCTGCCCCTGCCCTTCTCCCACCTCGACTACGCTACCGCCTATGGGTCTGCCAAAATCTGCCTCCCGTGTCAGGGGAGGATTGGGCGGGATTACTGAGTCCGGGAGGTTTTCTGGCCTTGAAGGACTTTTCTCTTTTGCCTTGCCCAGGCATATGGGGAATTCTAACAGTTCTATAGCTCACAGCGGGGCGGGGACAATACATGCCTAAGGATCTGGTCGGTATGACAAATGACATGGAAAAGGGGATGGATTGCATTCAACATCATTTGTGTAGGTTAAATATGTAGTATGTACGGCTTAGCCGAGTTAATATTGCTTTAGGACGTTAGCTCTTGCAAACGTGAGAATCAGAAGGCAACGTTATAGTTGCATTAATATAAGTATTTGCTGTTTATAAGCATTTGTTCCCATGTAAGGGTAATGGGTGATTCATTACATCACAGATATGTAGCTGTTCCCCAGCAGATTCGCAGTTAATATACCTTAGGTATATTTCTAACTGCTAGGATCTGAACTGTTCTATTGGGTTTAAGGAAATAAGCATCCCTGATGGTCCTCCCCCTTTTCCCTAGAAACGTCTCTAAGCCTTTGAAGGCCTTGGGAAAAACCTTTTTTAACCCTATATACCACCTTGTCAGTGTCATTTATCCTGGCTAGCGTAATGGTGCGTTACTGGGTTATGCCGGACAAAGTGGTAACCTACTTTTGTTCTGGATTTAATCCATACAAGAAATGTTACACGCAGTGAATACATGGGGGTTGGAACAAGGACCATACTTGTCTTGGGATGCCTTTCTTTGAGTAATGCAAACTTCCTTTTAATTGTCATGCATTTTTCTAGTAAAAGCTCTGCAAGTCTGCAATAAAAATGGCCTCCAATAAAACTCCATTGGTAAGTTCATGCACACCTAAAGTATATAAGGATTTAATCAACATATTTTTCTTCAAACTTATAACTTGGCATCTCCATTTAAAAGATACATCCACATCTCCCCTCCCCAGCATTATTCTGACCAAAATTTCAGATCCAGAAAGTAAGGCTACTAGAAAGGACATTGGCTTTAATAAATCTGCTGTTTTTAAAGAGCCTTGTTGGAAAAAAAATGTGAAAGGACTGTACTATTTAATTTGTCCTACAGTAGAAAACACTAAGGATTTTTTAGCCACCTTTCAGCACACCATGTAATTCATCCTACATGTAAAAAAGTCCAAATCATGAACTGATTTAATTTCTCCCAGTGTATTTGGAGAAAACTAATTGCCTAAGAAAAGGCAGTCTTTACAAATGAAAAGTAAATTATTGAGAAATTATGTGGCATAGTTAAGATGCCTTTTGAAATGATTTTTAACAAATAACAGTTTCTTTGAATTTCATAGGAGCAGAGATTATCAGATGTCAACCCTTCCTGGACCATTTTAATGATGCATTCATGGATCTCAAGTCCTGTAAAGCTTTGCTTGACATTAAAATACGGACTTCTAAGGGCAGTTGGTTGCTGGTTACCATTCAACTAATAATGATATATAGTTTTGTAAAAGACACAACTGAAAAAGTATAGTGTGAGATACCTCTGATTTTGAGGTGGGGAAGGAAGCAAAAAATACATGTGCACAGTTCAAAATTTGGATAGCAGAACACCTGGTTTATAATGCACTCAAAAGGCCTGTTGTTAAATTTACTGAAACGATTGCTGATTTACTCAGCTTGAGATATATTAAAAGCTTGTATTAACTCCTGGCTTAGAAGTTCAATATGGTGCTTCCTCTATGTTGTATGATAACAAACTGTTTTAAAAGATTTCACCAAGATGAATGTCTGAACTTTGTTAGTAGTTGATTGCCCACTTAGCCCTAATTTGAGGAAGAGAAGGAGTTAGCCAGCCTGGGGAGAGGGTGCCTCAGAGAGAGAAAAAGAATCTATGAATGCAGAATTTTTAATCTTTTGAGGTTGTTGAGAATTTTGCTGCACGGGTCAGGAAAATCAGTTATGGTTCCCATGGGAACCGTAACTAATTCTGCTTCATTATGTATTTGCATGCAAAACCTAAATGTATTGGGGGGTAGGGTAGCCCTAGAGCTGTAATTCCGATTTTCTTGCCTCTTGTTTGTTAAAACTACACCACAGTGTCACTTCAATGTTTTAACCTTGCCCCTAAAAGAAAGTGGTTATCCATAGATCTGCACAGTCACATCACATGTGACTTCTGAATGCAGAAAGGGAAAAAAGCCATAGACAAGCCTTCAGTGGTCAAATACGCAAGGTACAGCTTATAACATACAACCCTAGAGAAGGGAGATTCAGGGGCTTAGTGGACATTTAGTACCTTTCAACTTCAGTCAGGTATCACATTCACTCGTGGGCTGAGATTTGCATGGGCATGTATAATCTCAGAATGTTTTTAACATGTTCAGTATTTCTGCAGGCTCTGCAATCAAGTATGATTTTAATAGGTTCAAGAGTTTGGAGAGCAGTGCTGATGCACAAGACCTAATTAAATCTTAAATACTTAGAACAAAAAGCAGCATACTGTTGATTTTGTTATTTCTTACTGCACTTCAAGAAAAAAATACAGACCCCCATGACATTAATTTTCTTTTATGGAAGATACTAAGATACTTAAGTCCTAGAAAGTAAAAAAAAAATTGTTGCTTTGATACAGAAATCCAAAACATTGATCTTTAAGTGACAAGAAATTAGTGAAGCCGAAAAGAGTACCAGAAAACAATCTTCCATTGAATCAAAGAATTTTAGTCCAACGGAGAATACAGATGGAGATGTTCCCCACTTGTAGCCTGCTTGCCTCATCACCAGTAATTATAATGTTATTACTATGGTATAGTGAGTCTGTCTTTTACTGTGTTGTTGTTTTTCCCTCTGCTTCTTTTCTTGTTTGTTTCTTTTCCTCATCTCTACCCTTTTCTCTTTTTCACACTTCCATTTCTTGAAAGAAGCAGCCTTCATAGAAGCATTGGACGTCTTCATGTTTATTTCCCTTCAATTTCAGTCTTGCATTCTTTTTCCTGTAGAGGCCAAAAAAAAAAGCCAGTGTGCTTAAGTTGACACTTTTCAGACATGAATGCTGTGGTCAAAATACACCTGGGGTATGCAGGCAGTTAAAATCTGATTGGAAATCCATGCTCTGTTCTAGATAATCTCTCTTCTGTGCTTCCAAATCAGAACAATTACCATGTGAGGTATAATCACATATAGAAACTTGCTGTTTGAATGAGAAACTAGAAACTTTTTCTCCTCTTCGTTGTTTGCACCTTCAATTTATGGGCTGCTAACCCAGAGTAAAGGTATTTTGGAGAGAGAGGGAGGGAAAAAGCTAATTAGTAAAAATAAGGAGTATAAATACAGGGCTTTGGCAAGAGAATCATCTTCAAATCTTCAGTTTACAAAAAGGAAACAGTTTTTTTTGTGTCTAACATACTTTTTTTTCACCTTTCACCACATCAAAATAAAACTGCAAAAATTTTGAAAATTACAATATTCTCAAACTAACCCACATTACTTACATAAAAAAATAGAGACAGGCCATCAAGGGGCTTTCTGATTTTTTTGCTTGTCTGCTTTCAGTTGTATAGAAAGTGCTTTGGTGAGGAATTAGTTCTGTCCACTTTGATTTAGGGTGCTGCATGACTATATGTTTTGAGAGCTTAATAGTTTATAGCTGCCGCTTTAACCATTTCCTTAGAAGGTGCAGTCCAAAATGGCAAGCAGAATGGTTTTGGTCTGCCAGTCCTCCAGAAATGTGACACAACAACATGATAGGCTTGTTCCAACCTTTTTGAGATTAGAAACAAGGAAATTCTAAAATGTGTCCTTCTATTACTATTTGATTGTGCCTTATTGAACTGGGAATGCCTTGAGGATGATGTGGATGTAATGTTTATTTTAAGAACTTACTATTTATCAAATGTAAACTTAAAAGAGTTAAATTGTGTGTTAAGTGCTGTACTTAAGTGTAGCAATATTAAATTTATGCACCTTTGTGACATCTCTTTGTAAGTTACATTGGTGCATGGCTAAGAATGAGAAGAGACTGCAGTACTGGAATGCTCCTGGCATGTGACCTGTTCAATAGTTACGGGTTATTGTTGAGTATTTTGCTTATTGTAGCAATACACCACAAACTTTACTGCCATCAGTTTCTCCTTGTTTTTTTGGAAAAGTTAGTAACCACCTTTTTTTTGAGTACCATCCCTTTTCTATTTTATGCATTTTCACAGTTCCCTTATTCCTTTTCTTTACTTCTGCCTTGCCCTCTGCCTTTTTACAGGCATAGAGTTAACTTTTAGAAGCTTCTTAATTTTTTGAGCATATAGCACTGAGAATTAAATTTGTAAGGAGAGTATAGTCATGGAGTATGTGGACAAAAAATTTCACCTTTTTAAAAACTGGTGTTGGGTATCTCATTAAGCAGCTGAAAAAACCCCAAAACATTAACATGTCTTGCTCAGGTTACCTGACCACATGCACTAACGTAAAAGGAGTCTGAGCTTCTGGCTTTAGTGTTAATAAGTACATGATTTGTTGCTGTTTACTGAGCAAAGTTGGATTTGGCCAGTAAAGTAACGATATAAAGCAAAAGAATTAATACTGTTGTTCTGAATATTTTTTTGTAGCATAAAATGGGAAAGAAACAGAATGGCAAAGGTAAAAAAGTTGAAGAGGCAGAGCCTGAAGAATTTGTTGTGGAGAAAGTCCTGGACAGACGTGTTGTAAATGGAAAGGTGGAATACTACTTGAAGTGGAAAGGATTTACAGAGTAAGGCATTACCTTTTTTTTTCTTTTTCTGCTAACATGATAAACATGAACCATTTATTTGAAATAACTGTGCAGAGAGGAGATTGGATGATGGGGTTCCACTTTAAAGAACCTTGAGAGGAGGACGTCCATAAATGCGTATTAAAGTGGGGCAGTCAAGTATGAAAATGAAATAGAAGATAATGTAGCTCAGTGTTTGTGCTACATAAAATATTCGGGCACTTTAACCAAGTCCTTAGTGATTGTTCTTCTACCACTGTTGTCTCATAAATTGTGTGAGTATCTATCAAGATAAGCTAGACTGAGAGTTGTTTTATATGTAGTGAAATAAATGTTACTTCTGATTAACAAAATTAATGTAGGATTTAAACTGAAGGCAGCTCTTAAGCAACGAATTTGAAGCAGATAGTTTGCTTGTTGTTCATTTTCCTAAACTGCTCTCAAATTAGCTGAATTTGCCTAAGGAATTCTGTGGCATGTGTGCCTTCATTAGGCATACCCAAAAGGAGTCTTTGAGTGTCTTTCCAAGGACTTATGTACATACACAAGAACTTCACAGTGGACTTAAAAAGTTGATTAAGAAGGATTGCAGTTGTGCCTCTGCTCTCCTTCCACTGACACTTCATGGCAGCCTGCTTTGCTAGCTGAAAAAAGGCTATGCACCCAGCATTTGAGCATGTGGTTACATATGCAGTGATACCAATTGTTGCTTCATACCTCTCAAAGTCATTGCACTGCAACATTGTTCTCTCTGGCACCTGAAATGTGTGTAGTGATAAATGCATCAACACAAACCACAATGTGTTTGGTATTTGAGGGTCTGATTTGATCTTGTAACATGTGACAATATTAGAAAATAATTTGTTGGTATCCTGTTCGTGCAGTGGAGCTGTGGCAGTATTTGTGCATGAGTGCTTCTCATGAGGTGCTTAGTTGTTCCAGAGAACATTCATGGACTTGATAAAATTTCAGTTAACAAAACTCACACTCACTGAAACATGTATGCAGTGCTGAGTTCTGCCCACCTTTGTTCCCTCCTGTAGTCAACTGAAGGAGGAAGATAGCTCTAGGTATAGTTGTGCTCAGTGCTCAGAGACAACTTTAGGGAGTGTTGTGGTATCTGGAAGCTTCTATATATAAAAGCTGTTTGTAAGGAGTGTTCTCTGTAAGTGTGTTCAGCTGAGCTGGCAAAATGCCAAGTACCCAAACACAGAGTCAGAGCCCCCTGCAGTGAAAAGGAGGGAGGAGGGGAAAAACCTGAAAAAACCTAAACTGGCACACCTTTCATATTTACACAGAAGAGAGAAAAGTAAAAGCTGAGTACCATATATATATACTCATATATACAAAGGTACGAAGAAGCAACAATAACTCCCCACTCCCACTCAATAATACAGATTCCAGCACCTCATCCCACAAAAACACCCCAAAAGGCACTTCCCAAGACACACCCAGCAAGAGGGAAATAAAACAATAAAATGTTCACTTCCCTAGATAACACAGTGGTGGGGTGACAGTGGGGCCTAATCTCAGCAGAACAGCAGCAGCACATCCTCTTAACACTGCAACCATGAGGAAAAAAGAGACAGAGGCACCCCCCTCACACCCTTTTATACTTGTTTTGATGTCAAATGATATGAAATATCTCTTTGGTTTCTTAAGACATTTGTCTCTTCTAATCTACATCACACTATCTTGGCCTTCTAAAACTGAGGCCTAATCTAGGCCTAGCTAAAACTAAGGCCAAAACTACCACAGTAACTCATAGTGCTCGTATCACATAATTTGTTTGCTGGACAGTCTTTAAGGGAACCAGGGAAGCAAGTCAGTTTAAATGGACAGGTAGGTTTTTGTAGGGTACAGATTGCTTGTTTTAATTCTTGTGATCACATTCAGAACTTAGGAGTTAATAGACTTGCTTATTGTGCTGTCTTCAGTTTAAGAACATTGTTTTTGAACATTATGAGAGCGTACTTCTTTCAGTCATCAACTGCAGTACATGAAGGCTACTAAAGATGGCACGATAAACATCCTTAGGGTTAGAGAACATACTTAAGGTTTCAGAAACCTGCCTTATATAATAAGACAAAAAACCTAACTTGCTTAAATGAAGGGGAGCCATGCAGCTAGTTTTACATAAATATGTGTATGTTTCAGTGCTGACAACACATGGGAACCTGAAGAGAACTTAGATTGCCCAGAGCTAATTGAAGCTTTTCTGAACTCTCAGAAAGCTGGTAAAGAAAAAACAGATGGTGCCAAAAGAAAATCTTTGTCAGATAGTGAATCTGATGATAGTAAATCGAAGAAAAAGCGTGATTCTGTAAGTATATGTTCACATGCTAAGCTTTTTTTCCCCTACATCTCTTCCCTACCTCTCCATCCCCCCAAAAATCTATTGTGACTTTGAGAATGAGACTGAACATTGATTTAAAACTGTAAAAATTGCACAGTATCTGGAACTGTGGTTTGAAAAGGGCGTACATTAATTGTGGTTAATGAGACTGTCCAAATGGTGGGTAAAAGATGATTGACTGACATGATCATTAAAAGCTCCTGCATTGTCCCATGATGCTTACCAAATAGTTGAAAGTAAGACAGGTTAAGAGTTATTAATTAATGATGTTAAGTGATCAGTTTGTATTAGAGCAAAAGGTCCAAGATATTTGGCTTATATTTAGCATATGCAAGATGGCAAAATGTGAGGACCAGTCAGTTACTTAGGACCAGACAGGATGGTGGAGAGAGGGTGGAAAGGGTCACTGAAGAAAGCCTACCTTTTCTGAGGGGTGTGGATTTCTTCTGCAATACAAATGAGTGAACAACATGACACATTTAGTGCTGGTAAATACAAAATCATGCACATGCAGTAACATGTTCAATAGTTCACATTTTCCTCTATAAACTTTGAGACTGGCAGTTTGAAACCACTGACATAGCCAACGATTTTCATGTACTGAAGACAACTGTTGGATGTGTAGTTACTGACAAAAATGTTGGAAGGCATCAGAAGGAATAGTTGATGAATAGTACAAAGAGTATTTTACTTTTTTGTATGGAGACAGTTGTGTGGCTTCATCTGGTACAGGAGAGGCCACTGTCTCTAAAAGGTTGTTGTGACCTTATAAAGGAGATGATACAGGAAATAGTTGTGATATTTCTTGTCAACTGTGTGGTCTCAGTGAACCAAGAAGAGTTGAGGTGTTCTCCATGGGTGCAGTTTCATTGTTGGCTTAGCCAACCTAAGCCTGTTGTTTTGCTGAAAATAACGTGGTTTTCCCACTTCCAGATGTGTGGTTTTGCTTTGCTGGTTTTGTTGCTTTTACTGATTATGCTTGTTTACCTACTGTAAGGATGTTAGACCACTTGTTTCATATGTTGTGTTTTCAGAAATAAATGCTGGAAACATGGATGTAAAATTCTTCATTGTTGCCCTACAGCTAAATGGCTTGACCTGAGGATCAATTATGAAAAAATCAATGTCCTGTTGAGACAATAATATGTAATTATAGATCTGATTGTTTTTTAAAGCTATATTTTTCTGTTCTGATACACAAAATTTATGCATATAACACCAAAATAGAATTTCATCTTACAGTAGATAACCATATTCTAACTTAATCAATAGGTTGATAAACCAAGAGGGTTTGCAAGGGGTCTTGATCCTGAGCGGATAATTGGGGCCACAGACAGCAGTGGAGAGCTTATGTTCCTCATGAAATGGTAAGTCTTACATCCTCAGTTTTTGTCCATGTTAAGGGAGGGCAGACAGTTGCACACAGACTCATGAGACAACTTCATTTCAGGAGTAAGGCTGAGAAGCTGGGGGTATCCTTATTAGCCTTGTATTCTCAGAAAAGCAAGCCTTCTATATGCAGTTAGTACTTGATCCTTCTTCCTTCAAAACCACAAATATCTTTCATTTCTCTTGGTTCAATTTTACAGAAGTTGAAATTTGAAAGGTAATTTCTAATAAAATAGGGGAAAATTGGCATTTGCATGGAAAAACTGGATCTTGGCAATGCTGCTGCTGAGGGAATGGCAGGCAGAAATCCAGCTCTACATGTTTCAATAAGCAGAAATCAGCTCCTGGATAGCCAACCATTTAACCAACCATAGGGCCAGCTGTTCTGCACTCAGCAAACTTGAACTAAAAGCAAGTAGTGGAGGAAGCAGAGAGGGAGATGAAGAATAAACAATATGGAGGGCCAGCAACATTAGCTATAGTGTTGACAGAAGGATTTCTTTCCTCTTGAACAAATGGGATAAAATTAGTGCTTCTTTCCAGCACTGAGAAATCAAGAGAATGAACTGATATTTGCTAGGGGTCAGATTTCTTCAGGTGATGGGATAAGAAGGATAGCTTTCCACAGCCTTTGAGAAGGGTATGATTTTCTGAATGGAGTCAAACTGCATTGTCTCCAGAGATGTGATTTGGCATGTGATGTGCCTAGAGTGTTCTAGATTGGTGCTCTGGAAGATTGTCTTCCTGCTGCCTTTCCAAATTCTCTATAAATTTTATGTGAAACTTAAGAGAGTTGGAAAACAAAGGTCATGAGTGTTTGAATTTCTATAGTGATACTTGGCAAAATGAGACATAGAGGACAAAAAGAATCTTTGTTCTGTTTAGTTCCATTTTAGTTGATTAGTTTTTCATAATTGGTCATAGGTAATGTACATAGATACAAGTATGTATGCACAAAGCTGACTCGTGCAGACAGCATACACTTTAAAATGGCATCTGAAGCATGTCGGACTGGAAAGTTTGTTTGTTACCCCAAGACAGCATCAAGAATAGTAGTACGAATACAGGAAGTTACTTGCATAAACAGTAAATATAATTTTTGCCTAAGACTGGTGCTATTGATTTTCATGTTCATTGTGAAGTTTTGATTAGTCTTTAAAAGACAAGATTAAAAGAGTTTTACTTCTTTCATTGCATACTGCAGTATGTAACCATGTAATTGGTTCCCTTTGAAAAGCATTTTTATTTCAAACAGAAAACAATATAGGAATGGAGGGAAGCTGGAGCTATGAAACCTTGTCATGGAAATTTCCATTAGCATGGAAATTCTTGGTAGCAGTTGTGAAAGATGTACTAGAAACTGATTTCTAGCTGACATTCTTTTCAGAACTTATGACTTAACCAAGAACTGCTAAATGTTTTGAAGTAATGATTATGCTTTTTCTTAAATCCCACTCCCTTCTACATCAGGAAAGACTCAGATGAGGCAGATCTGGTGCTGGCCAAAGAAGCGAACGTGAAGTGTCCTCAGATCGTAATCGCTTTTTATGAAGAACGACTAACCTGGCATTCATGCCCAGAAGATGAAGCACAATAATTGTTTGCATTGCTTTTTTATATATAAGAATATTAAAACCCAAAATTGGATTTATTAGCAGTGTGAGAAGCATACATTCTAACAAGATTCGAATTTGATATTTTTTTGAAGTAGTATGTTTTGCATCAACAGCAAGTAAATAAAAGCTTTCTGCAACTTGTTTCATTTATCACAGGAGAGCATTTGATACTACTTCCTCCATATTAGGTAAAAGCTTTTATAAAACATTGATAAACTTCCATAGTTATACAGGATCATAATTGAATGTCTAAAAAATTCACAGATGTTTTGTAGTCTTCTATACTATTGATGTGCATGTATCTTCTTTACCCAAACCTAGACCTTTAAACCTGTAGGGTCCTTCTTTTTAGTATTTGGGATCACTTGGTTTCCAGAAGACTAAGTGAAAACTAACTTTGTAGTAATTTGAATGTTATCAGACTGTATATTGTTTACTTTATTGTAAATACTGGTGAACAGTGGTCAATAAAATAGTTTTATATTCTTCCTTTATACTGATAGGCTGTGACTCTTTTGAAGCGGTATATTTCTCAACTTTTGATATGTTAAACTCAGTTTGTAATATATTTAACTGTAAGTTGTTTTTTGGGAGGGAGGTTGATGATTAATATTAGCCCATTGCCACTCTAATCGCAATAGCAGAAAAAGTACCAGCCTTGGATTATTATTATTTTTATTTTGTGAATACTGCCTGAGACACAGTTCTTTTCAGTCAGGAAGAGCCTGTGAAATGCATGTGCTTTGGGTACTTGTGTAAGTCACAGCAACCAGACAGGTTGGATATGGCAGTTGGTCCCCAGACCTCTGCAGGCATACTAGGAAATATTTGGTATGTATTGACAGCATTAGCCTTTGCTTTAATTTCAGGCCTTAATAGAAGGCAATAGTGTAGCTAGGGCTGATTCAGATGGAATTATTCTTTGGGCCATCACCTGAAGAATACTTACATAGCTGAGCCCTTAGAATGGAGTAGTTAAATGAAGATGCTTAAGTAATATACTTGGAACAAAAGACTTAGTTTGATTGAAGTTTGAAATTAGTCCTGTAATCAGCTGCTTGGAGAATGAAGCAAAGGGTGGGAAACTCAGGAGGAGGAAAGTTGCCTTTTTCCATTCCTTCTCCAGTTGCCATTCATCTTTCGTAGCTGCTTCCATCTACATACCTTCTTTTATTTGTGTTTTGACTACCATGGTATAGTTTGCCTTGACCTGTGTCTCTCTATATGTCAATGGCCAAGATTGTTTCAGAATTATCCTTAATTTAGAGTTTTGAGTAAAAAATACAATCCTGTAATATACTTGTCAGGGTCATAGAATCATAGAATGTGACCTCAGATGTAACTTAGTTCCCTGCTATGAGCAGGGACACCTTTCACTAGACCAGGTTGCTCAGGGTTCTACCCAACTTGGCCTTGAACACTTCAGGGATGTGGCAGCCACAACTTCTCTGGACAACCTGTCCCAGTGCCTCACCACCCTCACAGTAAAGAATTCCTTGCTATAATATCTAATGCAACCCTACTGTCTTTCAGTTTGAAGCCATTCCCCCTTGTCCTGTCACTACCTATTTTTGTAAAGTCCCTTTCCAGCCTTCTTGTAGGCCTCCTTCAGGTCCTGGAAGGTGCTCTAAGGTCTCACTGGAGTTTTTTCTTCTCCAGACTGAACCCCGTCTCTCTCAGCCTATCTTCACGGGGGAGGTGCTGCTGTGATCAACCTGGTGGCACCTAAAGTTGATACAGTTGAGATTTCCCAGGTGGTTTTTTTGAAGATTAAAAAAAGTTGTGTTTCTGGAAACCCTCATGGTGTCCTTAGGGTCAAAATTCAGTCTGTGCTTGGTGTTCTTTTGATACTGTTTCACAAATCATTACTGTAACTATTTGTCAATAGTTTCAAAATCCATTTATATAGTGAAACAAAATCTGTCACCAACAGCAGTGGCTAAATTGGTGCAACGTGAAGTTTTCACTAAGTATTTTTTATTCCTTGTTTTGGGCAGAATTCAGTCTCCATGTATTTGTGGCTCTAGGAAAAATCTGATACCCCCGTTAATGTGGGGATTGCCTTGCAGCATATAATAATGTTAATTTCAATGCTTAGCTGACCTCTCCTGCCAGTTCCTTAAACAAATTACCCCAACTTTATCACATACTTAAGCCTTCTACAGAGTTCATGGCTTAATTTTTGTGGGACCTATAACAGAAATATTTATACACCTAGTATATAGGATTTTGCAATCCTTACTTTCTTATCCAGTAGCTTGAGAAATACATGGGCTAAATAATTCCTAAGCAGCTTGTGTTCTCCTGCCAGCTTCTTCAGTATGGAGTGTTTTATAAGGAGTCTTAAAACTTACACTACAAGTTGCATTTTACTGGCTGAAACTGCAGTTTCTCTAACTTGTTTCAAGTGTGGATATCAAGTCTGTATGAAGTTGCTGATTTGAAGTGTTACAGGTTAAACAGTTGATTTAAATTACTGGTTATTGTAAGTGGTAGACAAAGATTTTTGTTAAAAGGTTGGTTCTCATTTTGTAACTTTTAAAAATACAGATTTGTAACTAGGTACTGCTTTTTATGTTTTATCTGGTTCGTCTTTATTATTTCATATAAATACACTGTATTCACTTACAAACAACTTTACAGCTTCTTAGACAGTTTTTTAGATTCTTGAGTTTTTATTTTATGATGGTAGATATGCTGACTGATACTTGTTTTCTTTTTTTGTCAAAATGCTTTTTGATAGTAATGAAAGGCAACACCATAAAGCTACAAGTTATGTAAAGTAATTCTGACTGTGCTGCATACATACAAAAAAAGTTAACAAATGTTATTAATTTAAAATTAACTGATGAAATAAATGAAATATCTTCTGTAGTTAGTGAGCTATGCAGAGATTTCTTGTCATTGTCCTTTCTTACACCAAACCAAATAGGTTTCAGGCTGTCATTTTGTGATTGCTCTGTGTGCTGCAGTCTTGACAAAAGTAAAAAAACGAACCAACCAACCAAACCGCAGAAAACGCTGTTGCTCTTGCTCCAATACTTCTTACTCTGGCTGAAGAAAATCATAACTAGGTAGAGCTAGGTTATGCAAAATTGAAATCATGATCAATTATGGCATCATCTTCTTACAGCCTGGTTCCTACTTCTTTGCTAGGAAAGAATAAAACTCCCAATTTGTTTGTTAGTATTGTATTAATTGCAAATTAAAGAGCAATTGCTGTGAAATGGAATAAAACAAATATTCATAGTACCTACAAAAAACTATCAGCATTGCAAGTGAATATTATCAGTTCAGCACAAATGTATCCTGTGTGCTTTGTGGTAATTCTAGATTTATGGTTCAGTTCTCCTTAGAACTGTTGGACAGTTACTTACCGATAGATTATAGTACATTTAGGACTATATTGGCACAATTATGTGTTGCCATAATTTCAAATGTAACCACAAATACATTTTTCCCTTAACTGAAATTACCTGATTTGCTGACCTGAATTAGGCTCTTGCAGTGTAGAAGACTGGAGTCCTTTCCTGTTCTAAAGGTTTTCTCCTATATCCTCAGCATTTTCCTTACCACTGCTGTCCTTACACGCTGAAGTGCAATACCGTGTGTAGTTTCTAGAAGAAAATGTTGCAGGATCAAACAGAACCATATTTTCCCCTCTAGGTTTATGAAGCTATGTCTCTTACTAGCTCAAGGAGTTGTGCTTTGTTTTGCAGGGTTTATATCCTGACTAGGTGTGGGGTTTATCTGACTCCACTGTATACTGTTCACAGGCAGTATACAAATACATATATATGTATATATATAAACCTGACAGTGTTTTCCTGTTCTCCCAGCCATTAGTTGTGGCAACACTTGTGAGGGCATGCAGCGGTGGACATTAAAGTGTTTGGTAGTACCATCACCTTAGCAGGACCAGGAAAGAGTTGCAGTCCATTTGTGCTTCACTCCTGGTTGCTCCTGTAGGGACAATGCCAGCTGTCAGGTTGAGTAACATCAGATTATTTTGAAGTTTAAATGGAAAACTTCCATGTCCCAAAATCCCTTTCAGAGACTCCTATGAAAGCATTCTGGGCTCTCATTTCAAATAAATGATAGATGGTTTAAGCTAAAAAGTAAATAAATAAAGCCAAACAAAATTGAAACACTTGTCCCAGAGAAAGAAACTACAATTGTTCCAGTCCAATGTAAGCAGGAATGGTGCTTTTCTTTTCTACAAAGTGCTGTGGGATTTATTAACATGGTGAGAGAACTGGATATGATTCCCAGGGCTCCAGATGGCATCTGCCAGATGGAAGCTCATGTTCTTACTGTTTAAAGATGACGTGGTGTTTGAGAATGCAATAACCTTTTGTGATGGATTTTCTTACTAGATAATGGTTTTAGTAAGTGGTCAAGTACTTCTAGGCATTGCAGTGTCTGCAAAATCTGGTGAAAAGGTGGCCCTTCTGTGGATGGGATGGCAGTTTCATTTCTTTAGTTCCTTTTTTTCCAGTGAAGACATCATTGGTTTCTACATCCAATTTGTCCTTCCCAAAAATGTTTTTCTTATCCAGGTGCACTGCTCTGCAGAGTTCCAATTTGAAATGTGTATGTACCTTTGCTTCAAAATTTCTGTTGAAAAGCACTGGACCTTGTTGTTTGAGTTCTTATAAGCAGGGTCAACAGTCAGGAACTTCTGGCTTTATAAAGAAAAGGCATGTTAAGGGAACGTAAAATCATAGCAGCAAAGAATCATTTAGGTTTGAAAAGACTTTTAAGCCTGTAGCACTGCGTGGGGTTGTGACCAAAGTGTAGACCTTGAACTTCACCTAACTGAACCTCATGCAGTTGTCCTCAACTGGTCAAGATCCTTCTGGGGAGCCTTCTTACCCTCCTGCAGATAACAATCCTGGTCACCTTGGTGTCGTCTGTGAACTTACTGAGGGTGCACTCGAGCCTGTGACTCAGACCAGAAATAAAATTATTGAATGGGACTGGCCTCAGTATGGAGACCTGGGGAGCCTCTTGTGACTGAACACCAGCTGGATGAAGCTTTCTGGGACCAGCTGTGCAACCAATTTTTTATCCAGCACCTGTACAAGCCATGAGCAGCCAGTAACTCCAGGAGAAATCAAAGGCTTTCCTAAAGTCCAGGTGGACAACATCCACAGCTTCTTCCACTTCCACTGAGTGGGTTATCTGGTCATAGGAGTTCAAGCTGGTCAAACCATGCTGGCTGGAACTGATCCCCTGCTTGTCCTGCAATTGCTCTGTGATGACACTCAGGATGAGCTACTTATTAACCTTCCCCAACACCAAGATTACTTTCCCCAACACCAAGATTAGACTGATAGTTCTGTAGTTCCCAAAGTCCTTCCAGTGCTTCTTGGGTATTCACATTTGCTGACTTCCAGTCAGCTCGGACCTACCCAGTGAGCCAGGACTGCTGAAAAATGATGGATACTGGCTTTGATGATTTTTTTTGCCAGCTGCCTCAGTACCCTTAGGTGCATCCCACCCAGCCCCACAGACTTGTGTGTGTCTAAGTGGTGTAGCAGGTTGCTGACTATTTACCCTTGAATGATGAGGGCTTCAATTTGCTACCTGTCCCTGTCTTCCAGCTCAGAGGGCTGGATATCCCAAGAACAACTGGACCTACCATTAAATACTGAAAGAAAAAGACATTAAGTACCACAGCCTGAGCTCCAGCCAAAGCTGTTTAGCCAGATTGGTCTTCTACACTGGCTCATCATTTGGCTCAATGGGGATGGTCTGCTCCTCTGCCTTTGCGATTTCGCCTTTGAAGAATGTCCAGCTTTCCTAGACTCCTTTGTACTTCAGGACTGCCTCCCAAGGGACTACATCAATCTGTCTCCTGAACAGGCCAAAGTCTGCCCTCTGGAAGTCCAAGGTGCTGTTCTGCTGACCGTTCTCACTTCTCTGAGAATCAAAAAGTCTGTCATTTCATGATCACTATGTCCAAGACAGCCTCCAACTTTCTATCATGGTTTAACCCCAGCTGGTAACTAAGTACCACACATGCCTGACCTGGTGGGATGAGAAGAATCAGGAAAAGGTAAAACCTGTGGGCTCAGATAGAAACAGTTTAATAATTGAAATTAAGTTAAAAAAAATGATTAAAAGAGAGAGAGGAATAAAACTCAAGAAAGATAAGTGATGCACAATACTGCTCACCACTCAGAATATCATTTGACCAGTTTGTATCAGCTGTCCTGGCTGTGCTCCATCACAGCTTCTTGCGCATCTGCTTGTTGAGAGAGCATGAGACACTCCAAGTCCTTGACTTTTAATAAGCACTACCTAGTAACAATTAAACATCTATGTGTTATCAACATTGTTCCCATCCTAAATCCAAGACACAGCATTTTAGCAGCTATTAGGAAGAAAATTCACTGTATCCCAGCCAAAACCAGGACACCATCACATCACCCACAAATCCTTCTCTGATCACAAAGAACAGATCCAACTGGGTGCCTCCTTGTGTTGGCTCACTCACCAGCTTGTCTAAGATACCCATGTGCCAGTAATGCTTAATTTTATGCAAAGAGTTTTTACAAAGCAATCCTAAAGATCTAATCTCAAGACAGGATGTGAAGACTATATGCAATGTAGTATCACACGATTTTAAGAGGAGCACCATTGCCCATCCAGAACAAAAACAAATTATGTCTCTTTGGATGGAAGATGAGCAAATGTCCACCTTATTCTCAACTTGAAGGTATTTTAAATTGTTTTTTGGAGCTGCAAAATCCCTGGCATTTCATACAAATAATGTGTTGTTTTTATTCCACTAATTGTGAGTTCAGGGAATAGAATAGAATAGAATAGAATAGAATAGAATAGAATAGAATAGAATAGAATAGAATAGAATAGAATAGGTTTATATTAGACATTAACAAAAAGTTCTTAACAGATGGTGAGGCACTGGAACAAGTTGCTCCGAGAAGCTGAGCTCAGAGAAGTTGGAGCTCTGAGCAACTTGGTCTAGTGAAAGATGTCCCTATTCATGGCAGGGAAATTGAAACTAGGTGATTTTTTAAGATCCCCTCTAGCTCAAGCCACTCTATGGTTCTATAAATAGAATAGAATGGTTATGCAGTGTTAAGACCTAGGTCAGAGGGGTCCATCCAGGAAAGCCACGCTCATCCATGAGACAGTGGCTGAGACGGACATTCCTACATCACTCAAGCAAGGACTGACAGTCCCAGGTTAAACTGAAACATGTTCCCTGTACCCTTGGAAGGAGACTGTGGGTGTCCCAGGCAAGGCCAATCCCAGCTATTCTGACCTGTGAGCACCCCTGGGACCCAGAGAGAAGCAGACCCTCACTGCTCATGTAGACTCTTCTTTAGATTTTACTGGAGGACTCTTGTTCCATTTTGCACACAGAGTTCCACAGGAAAGGAACATTTACAGTGAATTAGCTGAGGTCTAATGATTCTAACAGACCCCACTGTAATTCAGGGCTTTGTGTTCAGTGGATTGTTTATCATCACTTGAAATTATTGACAAACACAACTCCGCAGAAAAGCATTGTCTTAGTATTTCAGAAAATTGTGTATTAGTGAAATCACAGATACATAAAGAAATCTTCTCTGCGTAACAAAGAAATCGTACTTCTATTAATTCATTTTGAATTATATAAGCAGAGTTTCAGTTTGGGTTTACAGTTAATTCTCATTTATTTGATTAATATAACAAAAGCCAGTCATATACCTTTAAAACTAGTAAGGAGAAATTTTTCACAAGGGCAGGGAAGGCAATCACGTTATATACCCAAACTTTAAACCTTACACACCAACTGTTGTACTAGGTCATAAATCCTGTGAAGGCAGTAAAATCAGACATTCAAGGTGTCTTGGTTTAAGCTGGCAGCATCTCACCCTGTTTTCATAGACATTTTGCAGTTGCTTCAGGACCATCACTGTCTTTTACTGAGCAGCATTTCTGATTATTCTGTATGATTCCATCTGTTGTACCTGATTAATCTGCAGTTTTGGATGCTATTGGTAAACATTTCTTGGTTCTGATTAGTAACGGCGTGGTTGATTTCTAGTAAATGCATCCCTCTGAATTCAGGATTTCATATTTGGCAACCATCCCTTTGCTCTCACTGCAATACAAAATCTGACAAAGGAATTGGTCAGTGAATCACTTCAGATGAGGAAGTTTAAGGCAAGAGATACTACAAAGATACATCCGAGACACATGTAAAGATGAATGAAGAGTTCTTACTTCCTTAAGAAACTAGGAATTACATATTTTGACTTTCAATATAATTCTCAGTGATCTGTCCAAATAGACTAAGTTGCAAATTCTCGAGTATTCTGTAAGTGATATTAAAAAGTTGGATATTCTTTTCACTTAATGACAACCAAAAGCGAGTTTAAACTAGGTAACTACAGCTAAATACAAATAAAACAGGAAAATACTGAGAAATACATAAAAGCAGTTTTGAACTACAGACAACAATAGCACTCACTACTTCAATATTGATTTGTATTGTCTTTTGCTGTCCCATAAGCATGAACAATTTCTCCTTAGCATGCATACGCGATGGTCAGCAAAGTAAAAATACCTCTCATTTTTGTGGACAATCCGTAAAAAAAAAGACATGAGAATGACCCCAAGCAAGATAAATACTGTTATGGGAGCTACTATAAAAGAGTATATATTCACGAAATTTGGACAACAGGAGACTGCTAAATGTATTTTTTTCTTCCACTGTCTGCAATTCAAAGCCTTCTTGAACTACTTTACCCCATTTTTAAAATTATCAGCCAAAAGGCGGGAAAAGAATTGAGACTTTGGGTTTCCCAGAACCACCAAATGCTCTTTGCACTAAATGTTTTCAGGAGGCGAAGAACTGAAAACCTATTCATTCTTTCCATCATTGAGCACCACAAGCAGTCTGGAGAAGACACAACATTTCTATTGAACAAAAACCAGGTCAAACAGTGTGCAGGTGGCACACTTCCAGTCACCCGAGAAATCTTTGTGTCTTGGCAGTGTTAATAATCATTGCATTAATGATCCAGGTGGAGCCACTTAAAATTTTATAGAATAACACATGGTAGTCCTTAGATAAAAAGCAGAATTCACAGGCTTCCTGTTGAAATTCTGTTATTTTTCTGAATTGTCACAGACCCACAGGTGGGCACGCCTGTCAGTATTCCGCACATCCCTGCTTAGAAAATGTATGCTATCCTCTCAGTTTAGAAGGAAACCCCTAGTTAAATCTATATTTTGAATGAGTTGTTGACTTACAGTTAGTTTTACTCCTTCAGAGGCAGATGAAGATATAGTTGCTAGGTTTAAGCATTTAAACATGTAGTTAGATATGACATAATTTAAATATCTCAGCTATTGCTACTGTTATTTCAAATGCTGTGGCTAAATCAACAAACTCTAATTCGCTTGCCTTCGGTAACAGTGGTGGTGATTCAGTAGATGGCACTCCAGCCTGGGAGTCATGTTGTTACCTGCACCCAGCCCTGTCAGTGCCCAGCAGGTGGAGTGGCTGGGCCCACACTGGCTGGGCAGGCACCGGGTAGGAGAAGATGATGGGGAACCACAGGGGACCTCTGAGAACACCTGGTTGTTCCTGGTATGAACAGCATTGTGGTCTTGCAAGGAGTGAGTCACCCTTGTGCCATCCCGCTGTTTGCTCTTCCAAGAGTTTCATGGCTAGAGGGTCCCTAAGCTGTTGTGTTCTAACAGCAGATTGCTGAAGTCTGTTCCTCCCCTTTGAGAAAGGTGCTGATGCCTTGGGGGTGATATTTGGGGTTTCCCACATAACTGCATAGAATTCATAGCTGGTGTGCTATGATGCAGTGATATACCTTTTGATGGCCCCCATGGGATGCATTTTACAACCTACCAGAATACTAAAGTTTGGGGTCAAATTGACAAAGTACTGTTTTCCCATGTTCAGTGCTACACTGTAAATTTGCTGCTGATGCTCTCTCTAGGTGCTATATTCAAAACACTGTGCACCATCTTTCTGACAATCATTAATACTGAATCATTCTTCAGGCATATTGGCCCTTATGTTAGTGGCTGACTTTGAAGAATTGGAAGGTGCGGCTTTGAGCAACTTGGTCTAGTGGAAGGTGTCCTCGCCCATGGCAGGGTGTAGGAATTAGGTGATCTTTAAGGTCCCTTCCAATGGAAACCATTTTGTGATTCTAGTCTGTGATTCTATGCCACTGTGACATAGCATAGAGAGCACTGGAGAAGGGGGATCATGAAAGCAGCTGTTTCTTTATGGCCACCACCTTGTGAAGCTCCACTTAAGGCGTGCTAGTCCCAAGAATGGAATGGCGAGCAGTGGCCAAAGAATTTCAGAGGTGAACAATGACTTCCTTCAAGATGGTTCCAGACGTTGACATCTCCTTCAGGAATCTAATTATGCTCATTGCTTTGGAGTGATTAATCTATTTGCTCCCAATAGATCAAGAGTCAGAGCTGCTGTCATGAAGATTAGTGCCCTCACTAAGAGGATGTTGTGTTCATTTAGAGGGAGTTAAGTGGACCAGGGGAATAAAGGTAGTTAAGTAAGTCTTAAATATTAACTGCTTAAATATGGTTCAAGGTTTGAATAAAGAGACTTTAATATTTTTTAGTTCATGGCAGACATGCAAGACCCGTGCTGAAGTTTGTAAATGTATTTTTAGGATGAATGACAACTAAATGTTAAAGTTTAAAAGGATTAAACTTAAATTTAATAATCTGTAAGATAACATGAATTACAACATTCAAATCCCTTACCAAAGGTATTATAAAGTACTTTTTTATCCTGCCACTAGTTATGATGAAAAAGAACAGCTTCTCAAGATGATTTTGGGAGAATCATGTTTATCCTCCTGCTTGTGAATTCATAGCTGCTAGTCACAATGGTCCCTAAGATACAACTCACTCTTTGCTTCATTGACTTCCAAATGGCTTTACTAACTTTTCGGCAGGAGGCAGAAGTTGTTTAACTTTAGCCCAGACAGGTGTGAAATAGAAGGAGGGAGCAGATGTGGAGGAATGCAGACTAGTTGTACATAGTGATGTGTACAGTTTGCCTGCTGTGCATATGTGCAATGGCAACAGAAGAACCAGAGCAAACGGGGATAAATATAGATTTGGGAAACTTTCCCACCAGTTCTGCAGAATGAGAATATTTCAAATTAGTTAAAAGACTATGCATTTACAAATCATTACCTTTCCAAAAGAAGTGTTGTGCTAAAACAGCCTTTGAAACAGCATCTACTGAAACATTCTCATTCCTTTCGAAGTAACACCAGTGAATGCTGGACTAGACTTACACAGCTGACCTGCTGATGCAACCCTGAGGATGCAGCAAAGTGCCTGAAGAAAAACAGTGAAAATAAATGTCAACCCTTTTATTCATATAGATAGAATTATAGAAGTATATAGTGGGGATGTACTGGGGATGTTACATGAAAATAACAGACATGGAGCATTTTGCTTTTCTTTTTTTGTTTGTTTGTTGTTGTTGTTTTTTACACAATTGCAAGAAACCTACAACACCAATGCCATTACAGGCCCTCACTCTTTCCCATGATGAATATTAATTGCTCTCAAAATCAGAGACGCTGCATTTTGAAAAAGGGGCAAATTGATATGATAGTGCTTTGATAAAGCAAAACTGAAGTTTAAGGCAATACTAGAACTAATAGAGGACTATGTATGTACCTAAAGTCATCAGCACCAGAGTAGATTTCAAAGACAAAGTTACAAACTTTAGAGATACTCTCTGTAAGTGGAGTACTGAGGTTCAAACATCTAAACCAAAACTGAGGTTCAAATATTCTGCTCTTCCTTATCAACCTTCATATTCCATGCCATCAGAAGCTGCTTGGTTAGAGTGGCTACAGAGCAGGAACTGCTGGTGTCTATTTTGAATAAGCACAAAACCAGATCCAGCTTCATCTTTTTGTGTCTCAGTCATATCTCACTATTAAGACAACTTGTCAGGCTTTCACTTAAAATTTACATGCCTCTTTCCTGTACTTACTGAGAAATTAATTCCATAGTTACTGAGGCGAGGCTGAGTTGAAGTCTGGCCTGGACATTGCAGATATAAAGGAATACATTCTCTGAAAAGGCAGGTGAGGGCTATGGGTAAGAGAGAGTTGCTTATGTACTCCCTTAAAATCTCAGTTCTGCCTGTTCCCCAGATATTACACAATGCATCTGTAATCAGAATATAATCAGTATAAGGGCAACAGCAAGCCCAGCTACCATGCTCTCAATTCACAGGGACAAACTGCTTTTTTACTATTTAGTTTAGTTTAGTTTAGTTTAGTTTAGTTTAGTTTAGTTTAGTTTAGTTTAGTTTAGTTTGATTAGGGTTTTTGTTTGTTTGTTTTAGTAATACAAAATCTTTCTAGACTAATAGATAAATTATTGCAAAAAGGCTTTTGGTTTCTGGCTTAACTGTACTAATGAAGTGAGAGAGTGCAGCCCAATACAGCATGGAAATACTTACTTGAAATCACAGCAAGCACATGGCAGAGTCCCATATCCCAAACTGATATGAGACAAGAGGTATTACCAACAAATCTGAAGGTGAGATCAATAAGATTTGTAAAAAATTAAGACATTCTTACCATTCTTCTCACATTACACTGCTATCCAACATTGGTGATTACAAGGCAATTAAAAAATAGCCTCAAATATTTTAGAATTTGGAGTCAGCAAGAGGGAATAAAACCACAAGTGAAAACTAGAGTCACTCAAATGCCCCAAAGCATGTCTAATTAAGTAACACACTTCAGATAGACCTTGACATTAGCTTTGTTGGCCAAATACTATAATAGAAGTATCTCGCATGAGGACATTAAGGGCAGACAAAGCAGTGATCTACACAACAGGACTTGTCTGCACAGGAAAGAGCTCAGAACAACCACTGCAGAGTATCTGTTCTGCAACAGCTCCCCAAGTGAACGTGTTTTTTTGCACTAACTATGCATTTGTGTGATTTAGCTTAATACACATGAGAAGTGAACTATGTTAAAAGCAAACAAAGGCATCCATCATGGAAAATAAGTACATGTACTTGAGGAACTAGCACACCATAGATGCTGGGCTTTCAATTCCGCACTTCAGATTGTTTCCCAGTAACCACCTTAAACAGATCAATCCAAAGTGCACTACTCCTTCATTGTAAATGTACAAAATTAAGGAAATAGGACAATAGGCTGCATGGATTCATTAGGAGGTAATAGTTAGCCAGAAGCTGCTTGTGGTGCTGAGCTATCACTCCAACTCACACATGTAGTCTCATGAAGTCCAGGCTGTCAGCTGCAAAGAAGCAACAATAGTCCAGCACCACGCACCCCCTATAATGTGTTTGTGTGGCCAAAAATGGCATTGCAGATGCTTCTGAGACAATAAAGAAGCTGCTTCAAATATTCTAGTGTAATTCATATTTTAAGTTCAAATGTTACACAGATGTAACTGCTTATTCCATGTAGATTTTAGAACAAGTCTGAAAAAAACAGTAGCATTTCTTCACTGTAATAACTTAAAGGCAATGGATATACTCTTCTAAAAGGAGCAGAATATGTGGGAAACAGGGAAGGCAAAATCTGTGTGATGAGGCTGGGCCAGGAAGTAGGAGGTATCCGAGCCACCTGACTGACTATAGAAAGAACTAAGCAAGACGCCTTAAAATAAAAGAGGAGATTCTGAACAACAGATAGCTTTGCTCACCCATCTCCTTTGTTGAAAAATCAGCTGGTTCAGTAGATTTCAATCACATGTACTTGTAAAATTTATTCTCAGCAACGAGGTATTGATATAATTAAAAGTGACAGCCACTGACATTAAATGCTGTAGGTAGTGGTGGCCTATGTATGGGAGTCATATCACCACATGAGAGAAGTATCATTCTAACTAACACAGAATCAAGGAATATGCCGACTTGGAAAGGACCCATAAGGATCATCAAGTACAATCCTTAACCCTGAACAAGACCATCCCCAAGAGTCATATCATATGCCTGAGAGTACATCCAAATTCTTCTTGAACTCTGTCAGGCTTGGTGCTGTGACCACCTCCATGGGGAACCTGTTCCAGTGCTCAACCACCCTCTGGGTGAAGAACCTCTTCCTAATATCCAACCTAAACCTCCCGTGGCACAACTTCAGGCCATTCCCTCATGTTCTGTCACTGGTCAACACAGAGAAGAGATCAGTGTCTGCCCCTCTTCTTCCCGTCACATGGAAGTTGTAGACTGCAATAAGGTCTCCCCTCAGGCTCCTCTTCTCCAGGCTGAACAGACCAAGTGACCTCAGCCGCTCCTCATATACAGCTTACCCTCAAGGCCCTTCATCATCTTTGTTGGCCTCCTTTGGACACTCTGTAATAGCTGACTATGTTTCTTATATTGTGGTGCCCAAAACTGCACACAATATTCAAGACGAGGCTGCCTCAGTGCAGAGCAGAGCAGGACCTCACCAGGGGCAACCCACCTGCCCCTCAGTCTTGGGAGACCATTAGCAGAAGAGTCAAGTGCAAGTTCCCAAGACTTCAGGAATGTGTGGTGAACTGTGGGGTAATCTCCCAAAGGAAACAGATGGTCATTTGTAAATACCCATGCACAGCCTGCATTAAAGCAGGGTTCCCTCTAAAGTTTGTAACAAATGGTTAATTTTTTAAAATTTCATTTTATTTTTCCCAACATGGAATAAATGGCACAAGAGAGTTTATCCCAAGTTTCTTTCATCACAAGAAAAAACAGAAAGATTTGTACTAACTGAGAATATTTGGACATATCACAAGCCTCTTCTATACCACTTCTTTTTATGGATGTATCAGGACAACACTGGCAGTACACAGTAGTCCACATAGGCACTGCTTTTTGTACTACATGCATATTTGCTGTGCTAACCAAAAACCAACTCATGGCCAAGCCTCTGCAAGTCAAAAGAAAATACCCAGACATCTCCCACTTGAGACACAATTGCCTTCGGCTGCCACTCTGGACCCTGTAGGCACAGGTGTTTTCAGAGGAGAAATTAAATCCTAGGCAATCTGAATTGTCTGAAGGAGATGTTTGCATCTGCCTTGACTACAAATATCTAAATATAAACAGGGAAAATAGGGCAGCCAGCTTTTTGGTCTTTGCTCCTTGTATGCCAGTAAAAAGGATCACAAATTGGAAGAGAAACTGGGAAATATGGAAATAAACACTCATCTGGAATCCCCTTCAAGAATAAGATTCTGGTCTCATATTCTGCACAAAACCAGCATACAACCAGTAAGAAACTGCAGATGGAAAACCAGCATCTGGGGCTCTTCCAGTCAACCACTGCTTTAAACTATTATATTCTCTGAAACAGTAATAAATATCAAGCTAAATTTGAGGGCTGTATATTTTGTTAGTCTAGGATTTGTCCTGGATGTTGATTTTCATTTGTCAGTCTGATGGAGTCATGCAAATAAACACAGTAGGTCTATGTTATTTTATTAAACCTGACTCAGAGAAACAAAACAAAGCAGAATAAAAATTGCCTAGAAATAAAGGGAGGAAACAACAAAAGCCTTGTAAGAAGCAAAGTTAGAGTGGAAAAAGGAAAATAAAGTCTGTATTCCTTTGCTTCTATCAAATGTGTAAAGGAGGAGTCCGTTTAAAATATTTCTTTTTCTTTCATCCTTGCTTATTTTTACTGCAGCATCTCATGCAAGTCCTGCAGGTTGGCTAGACAGCTCTATGCAACACCAAGTGAGTGGCAATGAATCACAGCTCTTTCTGAGGGCTTTCAGTTTTTATTAAGGCATTTGGCTTCTGCTCAAGTTGAAAAGATGGCATGGGGATTTTGTTAACAATTCTTTTCTTCTCAATTTGTATATTCCCTTCTTCACACTAGAAACATCGAGGCCTTCCTTTCTACCTGATCTTCAGATCAGGTATAATACAGAAAACTGGAATTACTTATGGATAAAAAAGAAAGAAAAGAAGAAACAAAATAAACACTCCATTTTTGTATTACATGCAAATCTAAATAATCCTCTCCCTCCCACAGTTTGACCCAATTTTACTTGGGCAGACCTTGTGCTTCTAAGCCAGGCACCTTAGAGACTGCAAACTTAGCAGATACTACTGAGTATGAGAGCACAGCTCTTGCAAAATCAGGTTTGAAGCTACTGGAGTCACGGCACTAAAATGTCCAGTGTACCTGCAACTTGTCTGCTCTCACCAAAGTCCTCCCTTAGCTACGCCCACATATTAATTGGACAAACTAAAGCCAGGAGTTTTAAAGTAAACAAAGTTTCGCGGAGAGAAAGGACTTCACAACACAAATCTATGAGATTCAAAGTGAAGCCATTTTATTAGACATAGCACACAGTTTATAGAGGGTTAGGACTACAGCTTATTGGCTAAAAGAGTTAACACACCACCACGCTAGAAACTTCAGTTGGTTAGAACCTATCTCTCACAAGTTCTATGTTTATGTTATTTCATCCTGGCTATTTTCGTGCACCTGCAGAGAACTGTGTATTCCTACTATGTGAATTCTTGGGGAGTAACCTCCTCCCTATCAGCCAGCAGCAGCTGAGCTCCTTGCTGCTTCTGCTGCTTCTGGCTGAGTCTCACAGGGCTTTCTGTAGATCTGAATTGCTCACTTTTGATTTTACTGTAACAACAGAGTTTCATTCCTTCAGCAACTTTAGACATCAGAACTTCTGCCTAAGCTTCATGAAAGAATGTCCTATTCATAGGTAGGAGCATTTAAGTATGTTCAACTCCTTATACATACTTGGAAAACAGAAACAAATTCTTAGCAAGACATTGGCAAATGCGTTGATTTCATGCTTTGTTGCAAATAAGCTACAGAGAAATCTCTACTTGCCAAACACAACATGACACTGTGGTTAAGGGACAGCTATTGTTTTTTACCACAGAACACAAACCAGTAAGGGGAAATAATTGCAGAGTTCCTTCTTTTCTTCTTCTCACTCTTTTCTTAATCTTTACACCTTCCACAAGATGAAAGCACCGAGCATCTTTACCAAGTGTCTTTCAGAACTGCAGTCATTGGCACAACTCCTCTGCATTTTTTATTGATGCTTCCTGAGAGTAACCTAAAATCCCACCAAAGCCTAATGCTGCATGAATTCCTTCCCTCTTTAGACACAAAAAGGAAATTATAGGAAAATCTTAATAATATTGTTTTAATTTTGTGTCCATAGTATGCTGTGTGCCTTTGTTCTTTAACTGTAGTTCTCCCCTTTGAAGCAGTGTACCTTGCAAATTTAAGAGTCTTCCTTTTTATATAGAATTTTTCATGATATGATCAAGCAGTCAGGGTCCAGATAGTCCTGTAGCCTTTTCTAGATGCAGAAATTTATTCCAATCTAGTGAAATAATTGAGGTAACAACCAGCATTTTAATCACTCTTCAGCCTGGGAGTGGTCTATATTAGCAAGCAGCTGGAAGCAAACAGGAAAAGCTCTGCAGTGCAAACCAACTTGTGTGGAGGACACAACCTTCACCCTCTGCGTTGTCAGAAAGGTTTGTTCCAGGCTGGCTTCGTCAGTAGTTGCAGTTCAGCTTTTTGTTATGTTTCAGGTGAAACATTTTGTATGTGTCTTCTGAGGCTGCTCCACAAAATGAATCACAGAGAAGGAAGGGACAGAAATCAGAGACTTGCTTCAAAAAATACATAACTCATTCCAAGGAAAATGTTAATGTAGATGAACACACGCTTAAGTTTACCCCTATGAATGAATGGATGGCCTTAGCTAATGGCAGATTTAATATGAAATAAATCAAACTGATATAAAGATAGCAGGAAAAAAGCTTGTTTCAGCAGAAATTTTAAGAGAGTTGTTGTGGAATAACGTTCCCCTTTTTTTCTCGCTGAAACATGGAGAAAATACTTTACATAGATTCAATAACTCCCTGGAGGGCAATTAGTTTATCACAACATAAGCAGGCAAGTTCTTGGCGTAGAGGAGGAAGTCCCTTCAGAGCAGCAGGTCAGCAGCAGGCTATATCACTCATACCAGCACCGCAGCTGCACCCCAAGAAATGCTCACGAAAAACCTTTAAGAAAATGCATTCTTGGACATCATGTCTGGACGCAATGCCACTGGCACAAAAAAATTAGCATGAGAACTTCACAGAAAATGCACAAGAATTTTCTTTATGCAAATTCCCATCTGTCAACAGAACTAAATTTGCAACACCAGTTCCCTAAAACTTCCCCTTGCCTCTGATACCTATTCCTTTCCTCAGGAAATTGATCTCCTTTTCCCAGTCATTTTGCCTTTTTCTCATTCATCTTTCCTGTTGTTTTCCTAAAATGTTATACTTTATTTTTTTTTATTTATCAGCTGCAGTACTCTTGAACTTTGCTGCTGAGCTGAAAGCTATTTCCATAGCAGTAGGTCTGGTGGCAGATGCTCTGAGCAGTAACCAAATGGTTCCTCTGAATTTTTCACCAGACAGCTTTATATAGATCAAGGCAAACTGAGAGCCTGTTTTACTGGAAAGAGGAAGGAGGAAAAGGAGTTGGAGCATACATCCATCATGATCCATGAATAAATGGAAAACTGAACATAAAGTAAGAAAGATCAATGAAAATGACTTAGATGAGGAAAATTTTGTCCACAATAGCAAAAACTGATACATTGACCAAAGTAATCTAAATAAACAGAAACCCAACCCTTTGAGGAAATTCATCAAGGAGGTCTTGGACACATATTCCATTTTTGAACCACAAAATGTGGATATTATGATGATAGGCATCTGGTCCTTCTGATGCAAGCTTTCCTATAAAAGTAGGAAGGAAAAAAAGTTCTGTAGGATCATCATTCACATGTTCATTCCGCTACTTGCCACAGTTGTCTTAGTAAGGTCTGATGCCTTTCAGTTTCCATAGTTTCATGGAATATATCTGCACACCATATCCTGATGAAAGGTGGTAATTCAGTATGGCACTGAAGTGGGACAGAACAAAAACAACTGGAAAAGGAGTTAAGGATTGAAATTCTATAGATAAGTAGTTTGAAAGTTTGAACAGATCTTCTAAAAAAATGTTCCTGTCATAATTGTTCTTTAGATTTTTTCATTAAGAAGGCCTGTATGGCCTTCTTTGTTAAATTTAACTGTATCTAATTATGATTTTCTTTTGTTGGTAAAATTGTGTGCCTTAGAGGTAGTCCTATTCCCTTTTTATGCAAAGATAACCAAGATATACAAATCTCATTGATAATAAAATTATTTCTGAATGATTTATACTGGCAAATCACAGAGAGTTATTTAATTATCAGTTAGCTTCATTCTTCTATGTCATTTCAGGCTTTTCCTATGCTGGCCTTTCTTTGTGAATCACTTCTTGGAGAGGAGGTTGCTCAGAGCCACTGCTCAGCCCAGCATCTGACAGTAACAGCAAAAAAGGTGATGATCAGCCTTGTGCTTTCACCATCCCACTAAAAAATTTGCCACTACAGGGCACGTGTTGCTCAGAGCCCTGTCCACACCCACATGGGGTCTCTGCTGCCAGTGATGGTAAACCACCATTACCAGCAGTGGCAAATATTTTGTGAAAAGGCTGACATAAACATCTCATGTAACACCCCCGTAATTGCCTGTTACCATGATCCAATAGTTGTTCATGTTAATCTTTACCTGACTGTGTAGAGTTTTGCTTAAGGACTTTTATCAAATGAAAGCTTTGGGGTACTCAAGACAAATTAGTAATTATTTTCTTTGAGAACTTTTATCTTAGAACTTGCTTCATATTTTGATATCTCATGGGAAAAAATAACCTACAGTTTATAGAAAAAGACTAAGAAAATAAAACATTACAGGCTTCCCAGCAGTTAGAAATGAAGTAAATACGTATTATGGTATTAAAATTACTCTTTTTTAAAACAGGAGAAGATGCTGATTCTTATAAGTACACAGATAAGTAATGATCATTAAAGCTCTTCAGAAGCAGAAACAGTTACCACTTCTTGTTGTAATAGAAAATTAACTCTTTTCCTTCACACTCATTAGTGGATACTTCCCAAGGTGCTTTCACTTATTCCTCTTAAAACAATTTCAGCGCAAATGAAGAGTATTAACATCAAGAGACAAGCATTCTTCCAGATAAACGATTTCCTCCAGCTTGCTAAACTTATTTCTATAAGCCAGACTCCAAAATCCAGGAATCCAAGGTTCCAGAGTTGTGGCATAAAGCTACCATTTTATTACGAAGAAGATCTCCAAGCATTGGCACATGCTGTTAATCATGTATTTCAAATCCCTCTTGGAACTTTAGCATCTAGCCAGTAAGGAAGCAGAATTACGAGTATCTTGATTTCCTGAGAAACCAAGAAAAGCTGGAAATAAACTTTCATGGTAGATTTTATTCACCCTTAAGAATATTATTTGGACTTACCAATCACAGAATCATTTAGGTTGGAAAAGACCTCCATGATCATCAAGTCCAATCTTGGACCCATCACCATCTTATCAACTAGACTATAGCATTAACTACCACGTCCAGTCATTTCTTGAACGCCTTCCGGGATAATCCTTTTTTGTTTCATTGGTTGCGGGGTTTTTTTCCCCTTCTGAGCCAAAAGGCTTCTAAAAACACCCAACAAAAGCTGTACTTTCTTCAGTCTGAGCAAGATGCACGATCAGAGTGGAACCTCATAAAGCAGGTCGGATGCCTGCAACTGAGGCATTGCAAAGTGTAAACACCAAAGAGCCCAACTCAGTCGAGGTCACTTGATCGCGGATGCAGATCCGACCAGGATGCAGATCACGGAAATCTCCATGCCCTGAGCCATCAGCGGTGCCCCGCGGCTCAGCCTCCGCCACCTCACGAGCGATTGCGACTAGAAAACCCTCTGTGTGTTCAAAGCCATCCCCGCGTCCCGTGTTTCCCGGGTGCGTGCGGGGCGGAGGAGCGCAGCCCCGCCCGCTGCCGGTGACGTGAGGACTCCTCCGGATCCGCGGGCGGCGGCGGGAGCGGCGGGAGCGGCGGTGAGCGGGGCCGGGGGGCGCGGGGGGCAGCG
>VWZD01005953.1:162375-254875 GCA_013396695.1 Sakesphorus luctuosus
GGCTGTGACTGTGTGTCCGTATGTCCGTGTGTCTGTGTGCGCACAGCCGGGAGCGGGGCCGGGGGGCGCGGGGAGCAGCGGAGCGCGGAGGGACTGCTGGGGCCGTGTCTGTGTGTCCGTGTGTCCGTGTATGCTCGCAGCGGGGAGCGGCGGGGGCGGTGTCGGGCCGTCGCCTCCCCGGTCTCGGGTGACGGTGCGGCGCTGTCTGAGCTCGGTGGAACCGGCCGTGGGTCGGGCGCGGCTCGGAAGGGAAAGGTACCGGTCCCGCCTGGAGGGGTTTGTTCCACCAGTCCATGACAGAGCGCTCCGCCACAGCTTTCGGCGCTGTAAATGACTGCTCTTAGCAGTGACTAACAACGGGTATGGAGAAAATTCGGTTTAAGTAATTACTAAGCTTGTTTTGAACCACCGGTTTTTGTTTCACAGTAGCAAATCCATCGCCTGTGGCAACTGTGACTTTTACTGGAATGTGCAAAAGCTCCGCGCATGTGTGCATATCTATCAATCTATCTATCTAAAAATATACACACACACACACACATGTTGTTATTATTGTGTATATACATTATGTAACATGCATATTATTTTGTGTACTAGTATACAAATATATAATGCATATCGTGCCTTTTTTTATTACATACATCATATGCGTTGTACTGTTTTGTTAGTCAGGAGACTGCCTTGTTGTTGTTTCTAAATTCTGTGTTATCTGAGTTAAGGCGCATGTAGGTACATAAGAAGAGCCTGTGGAAAGACCGTAGGCAATTAAAACTAACCGATTTATAAATCGAAGGAAGTTCCCGTGGCTCAGGGTTGCTGGGTTTGCCATGGGACACGATCTGGAGTTGGGCAGAGAGGCACTGGGGCAGCTGCCTGTGCTTTGCCTTGAGGTGCCTGTGTTTGCTGTTTGTCTCACACACATTCTCTGGGATCACTCCCGCAGAGACAGACAGTCGCCATCGGATCAGCCCCACAGGCTGGGGGCTCTCACAGCCTGCGAGGATGGGGCAACTCTCAGTAAATATTGCGTAGTTCTGCTATCAGTGTTGAAGGGATAAAGGCAGACGGAGGTGTGGATCCAGGCCATTCAGGATCAGGGTCCGGCCCGCTCGGGGGTCTTTGAGGCTCTCACCTGGCACATGCCCTCATCACCCATTGCCCAAGGGAAACAGCGGCTGGAATTTTCATTGCCCACTCTGCTTCTCACGTTGACAGAAATAGCCCAAGTGAAGGGAAAGGTCTTCCTATTTATGCTAGGGATAACTGAAACTGAAAGTGATGCAAGGCGGGGTGTTCCTGAATGACACAAAACTGGACTTCTTTTAGAAAAGTGGACGTACCAATGTTTGCTTTGTGTAGAAGATGCAAATGGTAATTATGACTGACTCAGCCTAGGGTATTAGTTATGATGCTTGACTTGAAATCCAAAAGTCACTTGTTTATCATGTGTATTTTGTGGTGAATCTAAGCAGTATTTACCTTTAAATGAATTTAAATTTAAAGATCTTGCATTGGTACGCCATGCTTGTATTTATATAAATAATTTTAAGTTTGACGTTTATTATAGATTATTTTAAATTTTATTTGGATAATAATTATATTTTAGTGTTTTTTAAAAAACTAGAAAAATGTTTTGAAAATATTACTACTAAAAATTTAAGGATTTGTGTGCCTGTACCATTGTAAAACAGCAGCTGCCAACTTGCAGATGCTCTTTTCTAAAATTAGCTGTTTTGTGATAGAATCTGTGGCAGTAGTTTTTATATTTTAAGACGATAGTAATTTATTTGAACCATGTGGTTTATTTATTTATTTATTCATTGATTATACAATTAATAGGGAATGTTTCTGGTACAGTCAGGAATAGTTCAGTAGAAAGCTGGAGTAGCATCGCTTCACTGCATTACTGTGTTTCATGAAATACTGCCTAGATCTTGACAGAGCAGACTTTAATTTTTCTGGTTTTCCCTTGTTCCCTTGCAGGCAGACCTGTATAAACGTTGCTTTTACTCATGGAGACCTTTCTCTCTCACCTTTCCATACACTTAGAAGTTGTTTTTAGGTGTGCTTTTCCACATTAACTCCTGCAGAACAGCTATTCTCAAGGCAGTGTTGTTATCCAGCCCTGGTGTACCTGCTTTTAGTGTAGATGCAGTGTACAAGTTGGATGTCAGTGATGCCCTGCTGTGCCCCCAGCTCCAAGTGTCCTGGGATTTCCCTTTCCAAGCATAGTGCCATACAGTGCAAAAACTACTGAGGATTTGGGTCAAACCTGTAATTCTCAGGCATAAGATGAAGTGGAGCATTAAGTCAAGCCAGCAGTTGATAAACATGTGATGTGACCTCTTGGTGGACTGTCATCATCAAGCCAGGACTGGTTATGTGACTGATGCAAGGTAGTAGCAACTGAACAGATTGGGAACAAGAACATAATAAGGCTCAAGATCACGTTCCAAGAAATTCTAGAGTTCATGCTGCTCCCGCTGCACATGGATCTTTTACAGAATAGCTTTTTCCACAGGGTCGTGTCATTCTTCAGTTGAACGTTCCTACATCCTGTTTCTAGCTAAGCAACCCTGCAGCACCTTTCCCTCATGCTTTCCTCCTTCGCCCCCTTGTTGCCCCTACCATAGAGCAGCAATGCCTTTGGGGCTGAGCCTGCTGGTACAGAATGCTCTTGCTTCAGTGTGGTATTCCCCTCTGGCCGCCCATCTCCTGGTCCTCTGATCCTGTGGTGTGAGAGATAGTGTCAAGGGTGTCAATGCAGAAGGTGGGGCCTTTCTGACTGCAAAGGGCTGAATCAGTCTTACAGCCTCATTTTAGTCAATTTCTGCATGGTACTTTTCCTGATTATCATGATTTCAGGCAGCTGCAACCTTCTCTGCTTTTATTATGCAATTCTGTAATTTCTCCATATGAAAGAACAAAACACTTCTCTGGTGTGCTAATTTTTAAAAAAGGCAAACAAAAATCCCAAACAAACAAACTAAGAAGAACAAACACCACACCATAATAAATCACAAAGCAAACATTTACTCAGCAGGATGGACTGCTGGGAGTGTTTCTTGCTTCCTGGAAGTAGGTGGGTAGGATAAGACAGGTGACAGCTTTGGTGTATCATATCTCTGCAGAGTGTCACATGGATCTTATTTCCACGTGTATGGTATGCAATATGCATAAGCTTTTGGCTTTTGTAAACAGAGAAGTAAATGAGATCTCATTAATTTAGGATTTTGTGGGTTTTGTTTCTTCTCATTTAAACTTTTGTGTATTTTTATTATCTGAAAAAAAAAAGGTGCCTCTCAGTGACTTTTTTTTACCTTCTAATACTGAAAATACAGGGAGGAATGTACAGCTGTGTGTCCTAGAGGAATTTCCTGACTTCTTGGAAAGATAATTCTTGGAACAGAGAAGCAAATCATGCTATATGACTGCAGGGAACTACATGCACAAGTTGTGTGTGTAGTGTTTGTCTCTGGATCTTTGTAGCATTGCTTACTAAATCTGTACACAGAACTTAAGAATAGAAACACCTTCTGTAAGTATTCTTCCCCGGTTTAGAGGCCAGCAACAAACCCAGAGGAATCTTTGATTAATGTGTTTACAAAACATTCGTATTTTGTATATAGACCTTGAAGAACAGGGAAGCAAAAATAAAAAGCTTATCATATTACTTCTTTGTGGCTGCAGGAGTGGTCACTCCACTGACAGAAAGCAGTCTGCCATCATGATTTCCTTGTTGGCAGAAGCTCTCACAGAATCATATGCTTGGTCAACAGCTCTTGGTGCTCTTCAAAGCAAGCATCTATGTGAGGGAAAGAACAAGCAGAGAGACTGTAAAGACAGGTTGAAGCTGAAACCACTTGCAATAGCCCTGGCACAGACTGGCCTTCATGATGTGGGATGCTGCAGATGGAGCAGGGCCTCTAGAGCAATGCTTCTGCAGTGCACACAGCACCAAAGTGAGGCCCATGCAGCATCCAGCAGCTTAGGGAAAGGAACAGTTGCCTGGATGTGGGTGGCTGGTGCCTTTCAAGGTGACTGTCCAAAGGAATCTAAGCCACCTATGAGGCTGGGACCTACAGTTGATCCACCCTCTTCATGGGCAGCAGCTGAAGAGTGAGTAGGACACATTCATAAAGACTCTGAACATTCATGTCTAGCTATGTGAATCCTAATTCTCCAGATTTCTGCAGATCAGGGGGAACAGTGGTCATTTTAATGGAACATAATCCAATGATGTAACCACAGATAGTCCTGCATTTCTCACTGTTCTTCTGAAGATTCTCTTTCAACTTGGAGAACTTCAAAATAGTGTTTCTTTTCTTGAGGTCTACTTAGTGATATGTCTTCAGAGAATCCTTAAATGTCCTCAGGGCTTCTGGTTTCAGAAACCAGTTTCCTTCCTGACTTTGTTGGGCGGGTTGTCCACAAAATGGGCTCTAAAGGAATCAGTAGCCCATACTGTCTGCCAGCCTTTGTTTTGGCCCTGTGCTCTCAAGGTCATGGGTTCAATCCCCAACGGGCCAGCCATTCGCTTATGAGTTGGACTCAGTGATCTTTGTGCCAACTCAGAATATTCTGTGAATATCCTTCAGTACCTAGGGGACAGTCACATAAATAACATATGTACTACATTCTTGCTTGTTTTCTTCTGTTTTGCTGAAACTCTGCTGTTGAACTGGGTATGTCTTTGGGTTGATGCCATGCAGGTGTTGCTCAAGGTGTCTGCAGTACACCAGGACTGCACATTGTCCAACTGGCACCTCAGCATGACTTATTTCAGACTGTCTCCCAGAATGGCAGATGAGTTCATTAATAGACATGAACGCTGCAAAAACCTTTACAACTCAGCTCCACCCTGTGGGCCTGGCCCAAAAGGAAGTACTTGGCTGGTTTGAAGGAAGTTTCTCTTCTCTCCAGCATCTTCATGTGACTGGTGTTAGAGATTGCCACAGAGCTGAAGAGCAGGATGCATACCAATGAGTTCCATTTGTTTGAGAGCAAATAAACCAACAATCGTTTTGATATGGATCTTCTGTCTGGTAACTCTTGTGCATAAAGAGAATGCAATTTACTTTTCATGCCTGTTTTTCTGTGGTATGAAGGAATTCCTGTTCCTTGGTATTGAAAGAATTTGTGGTTCAAGAAAATTACTTCCTCCTTTTACTTTCTTTAGCAGAGAGGCCTGGGAAGATACACTCACTTAAAGGTAAAACCACTCTTCAAACCAAAGCAAATGTCGTACTCCTGTGGCAAAGCTTCTATTTTGCTATAAAGTTGACAGTGAGTAATTTACTCTGACTTCTCTTTGTATGCTGCCAACCTATTCTTCAAGTTCCTGCCCCTCCTTTCCCTCAGGGAAACCCTAACTGCTCACCTACCTTACGTCTTGTGCACAGCAACAGTCACCAGGTTATAAGTTTCTGCCTTCTAATAGTGTCATCATTTTGATTGTGTAAGGGTGATGTATGGTTTTAAATTAGTCATAACTTTAGCTTCTGATTTAATGAGATCTTCGGTTGCCTTCTCACAGGGGAAGGCTTTGTTTTCCCAAGAGCAGTGAGCCTTTTCCCGGAAGAAATTAATTTCTATTAATGAGGTATGAAAAGAAGAAGTGTAATGGGGGTGTTGGGGAGTGGTTATAGAGAGAAGGGAGATATCTGCAAGTCTCAGGTACTGAAGAACATGATGATAATGGCAGAACCTGTGACGTGCCAGGCACTCATGTGTATAAATAGTCACACTGGTGTGTAGTGTCATTGTGATTGTACTTGCTTTGAGAACAGCTGAATCTAACAGCCTTGTCTCATGGCACAGCCCAAAAGTACCCTCACGTGTTTTGAGACGTGAAATAATGAGACTGGTGTTTAACGGCTGTGACAACACTTGGTCTGCTCCCCAAGGACTTGTCATGACGCTCTGTTTGTTGGATCTGTCTGGGATTTGGAGTTGAATCAACAGGGTTGTTGGAGAGACAGGAAGGCAAATCCCTTAGTCCAGATGGGGTAAAGCCCCTTGTCTCGCCCTCTCTGGAGGGAGAAAGGTAGGGGTTCCTGTGAAGATGGCAAGGAAGGTAGCCAAGTCTCTGGCTTAAACCATCCCTCCACCTCCCAGACCACAAAAGTGGGTTTGGGCAGTAAGGTTGAAGAATCAGAGAGGATTTATAGCCAAAATATTCTTTTGGTGATTTTATGAACAACTGTTTGATGCACATAAATACTTGTGCAGAAACAAGGCCTTCCTAATTTGCTTGTCTGCAAGGAAGCTTTCTGATTGCTATTTCATCATCATCACAGGTACATTTGGAAGGAAGATCTGTTTGTCCTGCTGGCCAGGAGTAGGATGTCTACATTGGGTGTGTAGTTAAAAGCTCAATCTTGGAGTAGGGATGCAAGATCCTCTCCCAGCTGAGGTCTTTTCTTGTGAGCTTTCCATAGCTGAATCACGGGGGTTTAATGCAAACCCCAGTAAGCTGGTGTTAGTAGTCCAGGTCGGCTTTCAAAGAAAGCATTTTGTTTTTCTCAGGAAAAGTACTCATCTTTCTGTCCAAGGTGAGTTTTGCATGTTATGTATATTTTCTTAGAGTAATAGGTTTGCTTGAAAAAATAATATTTTGATATTTACAGCATCTGAACAACACTGCAACAAATACTAGCTGACACTGCATAATTATTTTTACCACCTGAGGATTACTAGAGGCTCTGGCATTCCAACCTTGGATGGTAATTGACTTGTCTTAGACATCTGAAATATAAGTCTGGTGGCAGTGTGGAAAAATCATAATTGGGTTCAGTGTATATTATTACCCTTCACTGGATTTCTAGCAAAGCTTAATTCTAAGGAGTACTGTCTTTTCTCAATAAGCTCAGCTAAACTAGATAACTTTCAAACTTTTAGCTTTATTCTCTCTCTAATGTAAATGAAATTCTGGATTTCAGCAGTCAGTTAGTAGCAAGCTTTTACAGCTGCAAAAGCCGTGTTGATTTTAGGCTAGATGACAACCAGTCTCATTCCTGTTCTCCTGCTAGAACAATAATACAAACCCTGTCAAGGACAGTACTATCCTTATAGAGTGCTTTCAGACTGTGTAAGGCACTTGCCTGTATATTAAGTTGTGCAGGATTTGAAAATCACCTGTAAAATAGAATGTGTCCTCAGTAATACTTGTTTACATCTCTGGTGGCACTGGTGACCTAATTGTATCAGTTCTGCAGCAAAGTTACAGGCAGTAATGGAATTGCCTGGATACCTGCAGTGGGACTTTCCTGTTTGGGCTTCCAGCTGCAGAGGATGTGCAGTTACTGGTACCTTCTGCTCCTCTTCATCTGGGCTGTTTGTTTCATTGAGTTGCCTTGATTGTTGTTTTGTTCTGAGGCGTGCGTGTAGCCCTGGGCTGAAAAGCCATTGCCCCTGCAACATCGCTGTGTTTCTACAAAACAGTAGATCTGTCAGCTGGGCAGGATCTCTTGGTGGTTGTCAGATCCCGCCAGACAGGTGATAGACATTTATTATGGATTTAACTGTAGGACCACAAAGTAGTATTTCAAATATGTCCATACATAATGTGTAGTTTTCAACTGGTTTAACTAAAGGTGGGGGTGTATAAATTGACACTTGTTCTAAGTCTGGATTGTGCTTTTTTGACCTGAAGTAAATATACTTAAGTGAACTTGGAATAAGCCTTATTTAACACAAACCAGTTTCATCTCAATCCATTGTTTTCCCATAGGCTTACAATACAGATCTGTGCATTCTGCTCATTTAGGCCATACCTGCTCTATGAGTGGGAAATCTTTCTCCTGCTGAATGCAGAAGTCATCCTTAAGACCACTTAGTGGTCTGTTTGAATTCATTGCTAGAAAAATGTCGCATGGGTTTGGGCACTATAAAAGCAAGCTGTGGGCCCTACTTGTCCTGCAGGCATGAAGTTTTCTACCTTTGCTTCTCTTACCACTTGACCTTGAACAAGTGTTTGTTCCAGGTTGATCAGCAACTTCTTTGACTTGGCTGTGATGGCAGAGCAGTCAAACCCAAGTGCTGCTTTTCTTCTCTCTGTCCCATTTTTGTGTGTTTGACATGTCTCCTGCTGTTCTCTAACAATTTCTGAATGAAGTTTATCATACCAGAAATGTGCCTTCTGTGGCAAGAGTTGGCCAAAAGGTGATGCCAGTCTTGTAAAGTGGAGCAGCAGCAATGGGGCAAAAGCAACCAAAATCACATCCTAACATTTAGTAAGCACAAACTAAATGAGAAATAGAGAATCCAGGGACATGGATGAATCACTGATTTTCAGCGTATTTTTCACACTGGTCAGTCTCATAAAAAGTTCCTCCTGCCAAATGCTGTTTGCTTCTCAAAATTGTCTGCTTTAGTAATAAGTAACACTATTGAGAAACTATTTCCTTCCAGAATACTGTTTTCATGCCACTGGCACAAGCTAGCACAGAAAGTGAACAAAGCCTGTTGAACAAGCAAACTGCCCAGTTGAATTCACTGTTAATGTATTTGTAATGTATTTGTATTTGATGGTTGATATATGCAGCTCACAAACTAGTGCAGTATGTGAATGCAGCTACACAGATGCAACACCAGGAAGATTTTGTGGTATTTTTAAGGGGAAGAGAGCCCAAAGAGTGAATTGTCACAGTGTGAAAGACTGGATGTCTGATCCTGCTGTACTGTTGTAATGATCCCTCATGGGTTTGTCAAAACACAGGAGTTTGAAGAGTTGCTCAAAATGCTGTGTGGGCACACTGTATTGACTGCAGTATTTCCTGTCTTACCCACTGTTTTGAGCTGCAGTTATACAGACCAGTTAAGATCAGTCTGCCTCCAGATGTTACTACTTAACTATTCACTTTCTTTTTGACTTTATCTGTGCTTGGTCTTTCCCAGCCATCTCCCCAGACACATGTCATGAGACTGGAACTTCTAATTCTGTAGTTATGGCCAAGACATCTCTTTTGCTTGACTTTCCTCTCTGGGAACAAGACCAAGCACAAGCTCTTCCTGGACTGGACCAGGTGGTACGTCACAAAAATAGCTGTTTTGATAGAATAAGGATATCTGCAGCAGGAAGGAAGCCAAGCTAAAACACATAATGATAAGTAAAAGCAACTCAAGTAGCAGACAAAAATTGTATCATAAATTAAAAGAGTTTGAAATGAGCAAAAAATGAGAGATTTCTGGCTCATGAGATTCAAAATGTTCCAGTGGGTGAGTCAGGAAGAAGAAGGTCAGGTGATGGCAGTATCTGCATTTGAGAGACAGAGAAAGCAAAGTTGCCATAAGACTGATTAGCATTTGCTGAATTTGCTCTCCTTACTCAGCAGCAAAGATGTAGCTTCCATCAGCCCTTCTTTTCCTGTGATAAGTAAAAAATAGTTATTACAGAGAGATGCCTTGAAGAAGATGCTATTTTAAGGCAATTTGATTTTAATAATGCAATGAAATACTTAGTTCCTGTGAGAAACATGAATTTTTGGGAGAAAGACAGACATACGTTTTCTGAACCCTTCTTCAGAAGAAGCATTTAGTATTTTTTTTTAGGATTTTAATCTGTGTTCTGAAATGCTGATACTTTAGTCTCTCTTTACAACCCCCATCTTGTTGGTTTGTAATCCAGCTTGCAAAAGTTAAGAGCTGTTTTGATGTGTTGTTTGTAACTGGCATCATGTAAAAAAATACCTAGGGATCGCTTATGTGTCTCTGTTGGTGTATCTGATAAGATACTGTACATCATTTGTATGTGCACAACATGCAAGTCTTCACTCATGACTGTTGTAGCTGAACAGACCTGTCACTTTGAAAGTAAGTACACAGGTACTATGTCACAAAGTGGTTTTAGCCTGGAATTTACTTGCTTCTTTCTCTTTGTTTTCAAAGATGGTTTCAGTGCCAGCGGTGTGCCCTTTCTGTGTAAGTATCACTAAGAAGCCTAGTGCCTGTCCAGTATTTCCCATGTTAATTATGGCTGCTGCAGCTGAAAGATGGTTAAATTTGCCAGATTGCCAAGGTTGCTCTTCCTTCTGAAACTGGTTTCTTCTAGCTCAAGGGATCTCCGAAGCTCTCTGGAGCAAGCATGCTTCTTGAAACTTTACCTTGAATGTCACTAAGCCTTCCCTTCAAAGGTTGCCTTATTTCTTTGTTGGCCTTCTGAAAATGCCCTAGCAAAAAACCTCCCCAAACCTGCAATTATTTATGCCACAAAATCATTTCATGTAGTTTAAGCTACTTACTAAGCACCATAATAATTGGAGAGAGTAGCAAAGGCAGGCTCATGTGCCGACCAGCATGACAGGCTGCTTGGAAAACACAGGAGCCAGAGCTGCAGAAGAGTTTTGAGTGGTTCTCAGGTTGTCTGCAGAAACTGTGGTAAGCATCAGGCCTGGTAATATACTGTGACAGTCAGGCATGTATTGTTCTTTCAGTGTCTTGACCCACAGTTACTGTTCTCAAGCCATTGCCTAAAAGTCTGAGCTCCAGTGGTAGCCTTGTCAGTATTTTCTAATATGAGAAAACTGAAGTAATAGTTGCTCTGGGATTAGCAACCCACCGAAACTGCAGAACATATCTGAAGTCGTTTGGCTGAGGATACATCTGAGACTTGAGACTGAAAACCAAACCAAACCAAACAAAAAAGAGGAAGAATGAGGAAAACATCTGATGCTCTCTTCTGCTGAGAACAAATTTCTTAGTATTTCTTCCATGTTTATCTTCAGGCTTTTGGAGGTTTCAGAGAGGCTTGGCAGGTGAGTCATGCTGCTGTCCAGCAGTATGGTATTAACCTGAAGCAATTCAAAGCGTGATATAATACCACTGTAACTGGAAATCTGTGCCCCACACCTGACACTGTAATCCATGTGGTCATAAACAAGCATTTAGCAACCAAATGGAGTGAAATCCCATAGTAAAGGAGTAAAAGCATCTTGACAGCAGCGGCTGGAAGTCAGAATTTCAAATGCAGCCTCAAATGTGACTTTGTTGGCAGTGCATTTCTACATGGCATTGTCGTTGGAGGGAAGGTGTGTGAATTCTGTCAGTGGTTTGCAAAACTCTTGTTCTTTTAAAAGCAGTTTAGACAGTGTGCTTGTTTCCTACTCAGCAGCAAAGTGAGTTTGCTGCTACCATAATACAACATCCATGAAACGAGTACCTTGAGCCTGGAAAGTGAGGTGGATTCACTAAAGGGGTACTTCATTTTTTTTACTTCACTAAGCAGTCTGTGCACCCCCTGAGCATTGTATAGTGTTTAGATGAAAATGCTGATGTAATGTCTTTCATTTCTGACAAGCAGACCCTTATGGTGATTTGCTGAGAGAGGGTGTGGGGTCATCAGGATAGATGAAAGAAGGAAAGACGCTTTGTGACCTCCCCAGTCTAGAGTTTCAATCCTCTCCATCTGGTTCATGGACAGTGAGGGATAGAAGGAAACTCATGACTCTAATCAGCACTGTTGGGTTGACCTCAGGTATTGAAGTGGACCAGGTGAAGTACACAGCATTTGCTTATGCTGAGACTGAGTTACGCTAGATTGACTGAAAGTCTGTGCTTGGGGAACAGCATTTGAGTAAGACTTTTCCCATCAACAAGGGCAGTAGTTCTGTGATAGCCATGTACAAAATTGCTGTAAATGCCAAGCTGCATTATGAGATGGTCAGTCTGGCATCACAGAATGGTACACTTTGTATAGGTGGCATTCATGTACACACATACAGTTTTCATATTTTTTTCTTCAAAACAGGGGAATAAGCACTTAAAGTGTTGCCTGTTTCTTGTACTTTGAGGTTCCAGTGTGAGTCACCATCTAAGTCATTGCTGGACTAGATGGACCTTTCCACTGATATCTGCAGCATGTCTGATCTTATGATTTCAGACAGTTTTTTTCCATAAACAAGTTAACATTTCTTTCTCCTGTTTGTTATCCTTTCATTTGAAACCTATAGTAATACTTCATCCGTGCTTCTGACTAGCTGTGAGTTAGTACTGAAGTGGAGATTTAGCTCCTTTATTTCCTACTCCCTTGCAACAGCAGTGGCACAGGCATCTCTTGGGTCCTCTGATCCATGCTGGAGTTGTGGGAGATGCTCTTTCTGCATCAGTGACTTTGCCTGCCAGTGACTGACCTTTAAAAATTGGTCCAGAACCTGAGGCTTTTGCAAATACAGTGAATGCTCCCCCAAAGAAATTTGCCTTATCCTATCCCAATTCTAAGTAGTGGTTAATGTTTGAGCATGGAATTGAGTTTATTATAGTCTTTTCTTTAACTCTCTGGAGCTAGCATCTTCTCTTATTTATCGTTCCTGTCCTGCCCCTCCCACCATCACCCCTGCATGTTTATCTTCCTTATAAATCCATATGGATCACTTGCCTTTCAGGAACAGAGTGTGGTCAGGTGCACATGGGCATGTTCTGTGATACTGAACTCCATGTACGGATGCAGCTGAACTTTATACAGGCTGTAGATTAAAATTATTATGACATTTTGAGTCTTAAGTAAGCAAAATATAAAATGCCAGAAAGATCTGTAAGCATTTACAGATTCAATATTTGTCTCTATCTGTTGGTCACATTGAAGCCCTGAATAAAAATTTCATTGATACTGATGATGGGAACAACCTTGAAAGTGTAGCTGAGGGCTTTGGTTGTCACTGGATAGTACTTTCAATCAGGTCTAAAAATAAATCACTCTTTCCCTTTAAAGCCTGAAGGTGGTCGTTTAGTTATATGATTAGAAATAACCAGAGGTGGGTGGATGGATGAGCTAAAGATCACCATTTATCCTTGAGGGAAAACACTGGCCACACAGGATCTGTGAGCACTCCCAGAGCAGACAAGAGCATTGCATAGGCCACAACCCAGCAATGAGTGAAATCATAAAATTTCAGTGCAGCTAAACCCAGCTGCTAGTGAGGCAGCCAGGAGGATTTCATTTGTTCATGCTCTTCTTATAGCAAGTTGTCATGGTTTTTGTCTGTGCTCCAGCTTGAGTTTTCATCTTTCAGTGTGGAAATAGAGGGGAGAAGTTCCTTCCTCCTTTAAGAGCAATCCATTTACATGATTAAAGGGTATTCCCCTAGTAATATTAAATCATCAGTTTTGTTTTAGATTTGAAAATATAAAATAATCTCTAAAATATGAAGTAAAATTTAATGCTTAGTATTATTTATCTATTACCCTTAAGAAGAACGCTACAGTTTATCTGTTTTCCCTAAGAAAAGCACTGCAGTACTTGGGTTTGTTCCCTGCTTCTTACTGATTCTTTTTTAGACGACAGGAAGTATGGCACTTCAGCCTATGTAATCTTTCTGCTTTTGGGTGCTTGTTGCTGGCAGTTTTGGAGAGCTGTTCCATGGCAGTTTTGTTGGTTATGCAATTAAAAACCATCAAAAACATGTACTGCAAGGAGCAGCTGATATAATAAGTATATGAAATAATAAAAAAAAGAAGTCTTCAGACCGATAATGGATCAGAAGCAGAACAAAAATGTACTCAAACTAATGGGGGGTTTTCCCAGTCACAGCAGAAAGTGTTTTATCAAAACTACAGATCTACCACCACCTTTTTTGATTCTTTTTCCCAGCACTCCTTCATTTCGCTGTTAGAGGAATTTTTTTTTAATGCGTAAAAAGACCGGCCATCTTCTGTTTGTCTTCTGACAGCTGCTTCTCTCCATCACTGCTATTTTGGGTACATTTTTTCTCAAGCTAGAAAGGCAACTTTTTAAGCAGAGAATTGAACTGTTCTGCTTCACTGGCTTCTATATATGTTAAAAAAGCTCTCAGATATGTATCTTGCTACCAAACAGAATATAACATTCAGTGTGTTTTCAAGTGCCTGCTGCATGACTGGGCAATCTTGCTGAAATCAGTGGAAAAAGGCAGATTTGTGGGGCTTGCATTTACATTACAGATTTTTTTTTTCCAAATTACTTGATGAAGAACTAATGTATTTTAAATATTTTAGGAAGCTTTTTTGTGTTGAAATATTAAATTTTTGTCATTAAATATTTAAAATTGTGATGACTGTTTGGAGTTTAAGCTGTTCTTTCTAACCTGCACCAGCACATAACTTGGTCATTAGAAAAACAGATGACAAAATGAAACCTATTACTTCAGTCTTGTCAATCACTAGGAGTGTCAGGAATAAGGTATTTTGGGCTGACATAATTTCTTTCTTAAATCAGTTTAGAGACAGGAGAGAAATAGGCTGCAGAATTTGATGGAATAAGGATCCATAACTGGGAAAAAAAATAAATTGCCAATTTGAAAAAACCCCACAACTTATTCAACCAGAGCAGAAAGTAGGGAAATAACCTCAAACTGTATAGGTTCACAACTATACCCAGTGGGAAGAGATGGCAGAAACAATCTTCTAACAGCCACAGCCCTGCACAGTGTTTTTCCTCTCTGCTTCATACTCGTGAGGCTACATCTCGAATCCTGTGTCCCGTTCTGGACTCCTCACATAAAGAAAGACATTGAGGCGCTGGAGCAAGTCCAGAGAAGGGCAGCGAAGCTGGTGAAGGGTCTCGAGAGTAAGTCATATGAGAAGGAGCTAGTGGGTGTTCAGCCTGGAGAGAAGGAGGCTCAGGGGTGACCTTACCACATTCTACAACTACCTGGAGGCTGTAGCCAGGTGGGGTTCAGCCTCCTCCCAGGAGGAGAGGACTTAGTCTAAAGCTGCACCAAGGAGGTTCAAGTTGGACAACAGATGCATTTCTTCACAGAAGCTGTTTTTTAAGCATTGGAACAGGCTGCCCAGGGAGGTGGCAGAGTCACCATCCCTGGAGGTGTTCAAGAAATAACTGTACATGGGACTTAGTGCCACAGTCTGCTTGACAAGGTGGTGATTGGTCAAAGGTTGGACTCAACGGTCTTTGAAGTCTTTTCCAACCTAAATTATTCTGTGGTTCTGTGAAAGGTCGGTGTTGTGGGCATGTGCTCTCCTGTGAGGTAAAAGCCATTTATCTCCCCAAGAGGAAAGTTCCTACTATACTTTTGTATTAACATCAGTTACAACTGATCAGCCAAATTCTTAGCCTCACCTTGCAGAGGTACTTGGCACTGCTGAGCCTGTGCAGCAAGAAGTGTCTGAGTGCTCTTCTATGTCTCCAGGTTGGAACATACATGTCAGTTAATCATAAATACATTGAGTAAAACCAAAATTTGTTGGGAATGGGGTTTTGATATGCCTCTTTGCTTTTATCAGCACCATTCTAGTTACAGAAGTGAAAAGATGGCCTTATCTTATGGAGATGGGAACTACGACAGCACCTCCGGGATGTCTGGAGTCCTGTGTATGGACATTTTTATTTGGAAATACAGTATCCTATTTTGTTACAACTGATCCTTTAGAACTTTGACAACAAAGTGTTTGTTCCAGAATAATTTCCTGGTCAAAGAAATGTATGTGTATTTATCTTTGTGCACTGTTTCATTAAAATGGGTGGAGTTTGTAATTTGAAAGTGAGGTGTGTTTGTAAGAGGCATTGGGCAGGGGTGGAGTGTTGAACAGTCCTTAGCTGGGCTTGACCTAATATATAGTTGTATAATATCAAGAGCAGCTTCAAGCTCTGTATCACTAAAACTTAGTGATAACCATGTCCAAAACACAGCCATGTGTCTGCCCTAGTCACATGTGAATATTTTACAGCTGGATGAGAATAGCTCTAGGGACTGCCTAAAGAAAGCTGCAGATTCACCTTTTCCAGTGCAAGGTGCCTGCCTGGAGGATTTTGCTCAGCCTCTCCTGCTCGAGGGGCATTCATCCTGACCATGGCACCAGTGTAGGGAGTTATGCTCATGGGGCGAAGGGGGCATCCCACTTGGGAAAGTTTGGAAAGAGGTTGACTTTTAACAGCTGAGGAGCCAATAGGATGTTGCTGAAGCTGCGGGTTGATGTAGGTATTATCTGGCAGTGGCTAGCTGGCATGTGGGAGAGGTCATAGGGAAAGGCAAATTGCAAATAAATTGCAAATCCTTATCCCACAGCAGTTGTTTTCAGGCAGGTGGTGTGTATGTAAGCTGGCAAGTAAAATTAAGCCATCCTGTCTTCCCATGTGAGTATCTGTCCTGAGCAAACTGCCCAGTTTATTGGACTGAAGAGGTAGTTAAAAATTTATTGGGATTTTCAGTACATAAGTTAATAAATGGATGTTTCGGTTTGGTCTAATTATATACTTCTCTAAATGGAGGTTCTAAAACCACAGACACCATTAAATTAAGCCTGAGTTTTAGTTAGCCTACAGGATCCAAGCAGTTTGTCTCTCCAGTTCTCTCTGTTTCAGGAAAATGGTTGAGAGAGGCATTTGATTCTGTTGACTGAGATGTTTTAGAGTCACTGGACCTCAGCTGCAGTCACACAGACCTGTGCTTGGGCACCTGGGAGGGAGGTGCAGGCAATACTGCCTTGGCTGTGTTTGTGCACTGGAAACGCTGGCTGCACAGAGCTGTTTGGGTGCAAGGATGAGCCCTGAGACAGCTCTTGGAGCAAAGATGAAAAGCACTTACTTCAGAGATGGACAGGCATGACTGGACTGTCACTTATGGCAAATATATACAGATCTGGGGTAGCCTAGTGCTTCTAAAATAGTATATTTTTTAAAAATTAATACAACCTGAGATATGCAAACTGATTTTCTGGTATATATGGCACTAAGCCTGTCTCTTTCCACTGTCTACTAGTAAACAGCAAAAGTGATAAGGACCTTTAAATAACTACTAAATGCCAATCTGATGGCTGTTCTGTTTTTTTTCAGGTTGATTTTTATTTTGCTACAAACCAGTGAAGATGACACCAAAACATGAAAAACAGGTAAGTCATGTCTAAGCTTTAATAAAAAAGAATTCAAGTTTGGCAGTTGTAGATTGAATTTCATTAAGACTCACGTGGCTTACGGAAAATTGGTTGTATTCTTCATCCTTTTAGTTGCCAGCATACAGAATATTCTAGAGTGATGCAGTGCCAGTTCCTTATGTTAAAGTTTGGTGGAAGAATCAGATACTCATTCAGAGTTAAGTGGTTCTGTGTCTAGGAAGCTCAGACACTGAGACAGCAGAGAAGGACCTGGATGGAATCTTCTTTTCATCAGTCTTTAGATATCTTCTAGGACATAGTGGTTGGAGCTGGCTCTGAACTCTGATCATATTTGCATGTTCTTTTTTGCTCAGTCCAGTGAACACTGAAAGTTTCAACAAATTGTCTCAGCTGATAGTCTCTTATCAGTCTTACTACACAGCATGCATGAATGAAGATACCAATACCCCCAGTGTGAAAAGCCCTATGTCCTTTGTGGCTGTTCGTTTTACTAATAAGCAACCTGATGGGATGCACTATTTTATTTGAAAGCTTTGTGGAAAATGACTCTTCAGGGATTATTGACTAATCAGATGTGTAATGGGAGCACAAGGTTATCACCTGATATGGTCCTGAGCACAGAGATTTGAATTAAAATGCAGCTGGAATGATTAATGTAAATAATCAACCACTGTGAGATTATTTTTATTCCAACTCCTTGTGGTAGATTTTCCCCCCATATTAAAAATAGATATTTCCATGTCAGATTTCCCATTTTTCTAGTAGGAAAATGTTAAAGAGACCTCTCAGAAACACACAGGTTTTGTGGTCAAATTCTTTATAGCAAAGCTGCTGACTTATCTCTGGGCAATTCATTTTATTTTGCAGAAATATATCCAACAAGAGAAAGGAGAGATAAGGGGGAATAATGAAACGATGAAGTCTTCTTGTTTGCTTCACGTGCCTTTTTGGTGTATTCTTCCTTTTGAGGCAAATTGAAATGGCAACATTTAAGTTTTCCATGCTTGTTTCTATGTGACCTCAGTGCTACCTTTTTACTCTGCTGGCAGCACTCATGCTCTTTGCATAGATCTGTAACCATGAGGGAGAAGATGTCAATGAGTTTTGGGTGTCACTTTGGCCATTTTGTCATTTAAATGTGACAGTAACTACTTGGACTGCTCCCAGCCTTGAGGACAGGGTAGCAAAATACCACCAGTGCCAGGCTTAAATTGGCTGTGTTAGCCAGGAATTAAAAGTCACATCCAGCCAGAGAAACTGTTCTGCGATTCCTGCTTGTTAAGTAGTTATGACTACTTCTGCAGCAGATTTGAATATTCATGAGGATGTTGAGGCCAGTGTGGCTGCTTGGATCAATATCGAAGCCATAGCATTAGCAGTTTGGAAAGGAAGTGTTTTGCATTTGAATTTAACAGTTTCCAGGGAGAAGGAATAAATGGAGATGACACTTGAGAGTAGCTTTCTTCTGAGTATACTTTGTTCCAGTGCAGTAGGCTCGCATTCCCAAGCCTGGACACTTTGAAGTGTCAGCAGTAGATTCTCTTTTTGAGACAACTGCTACACTGAAGCGGTACAGGACACATACTCCTGAATGCATGCTGTACATGCGTGTATTGTGCCCCTCAGTGAAAAAAAATGCAATGCAATCAAGCAAAAAGCAAAACCAAAACTGAAAGGATATGTAATGTTGCATAATAGCTAGATCTGCAATTCTGGAAAAACCAAGCAACACTGGGCAGGGGAAGAAGACACCATAAAAAGGATTGCAGCTGGGAAAAGTAAAAAGTCCCTGAAACCTCGGTTCTCTTTGAGCTGAACTTCCCATGTTGTTCTATTGGATTGCAATCCAGTTTTGTGACAAATGGTGAAGTTAGTCTTCAAGTGGGCTGTGGTGGGAAGAGGTCAGCATCACCTCCCCCAGGCGGACAGTGCATTACTTGAGGATAGACATTCTAATTTTTATAGCAAGATGGGAAGGGAATGGAGTGTATACAGAGGATAAAGGCAATTATTACCCTGAACTGCTGTAATCTTGTGATTGTTTGTGACCAGTGAATGCAGGATGGACTAAGCAGACACCAGCAATCTTGCAAAGGAGTATTGTACCACTTAACTCTGCTTGGACACTAATATAGCCTGTATGTAAATATTGGCCTTTACAAGCCTACTTTTCTAGGGATGCAAAAACATAAGCATGTTTTCTGGGAGTGGGTCATCCTTTATACTGGGCAGTTCAGTCTGCTTTGATTAAATCAATACTGTTTTTCCTGGAGGATCTTGTATCCTGGAGAAGATTTAAGGGTCAAAAGGGAGGGAATTGTCTACATGTGCAATGCTACTGTTTCAGAGCAGCAGAACCTTTGGAAGGAGAATTTGGATTAACATTTCATAGATTCAGAAGTTTTATAGGGGAAGTAACCCTAGATCTTGAGAAAGGCTGTACATTTTGAGTTTTTTATTTCTAGTTGCTTAATGTTTGCCTTGCTTCATTCATTGCTCAGTATTGGCATTCTTTGGTAAATAAAGGGAAAAAAAAGGAACATGCACTGTTCTGTTGAAATCCTGATCTTTTCAGTGAGAACTGATAATGATTGTGTGTGAGCGCTGCAGTTTGCTGAGGTGCTCTGCTGTTCTGCAGATAGTTTTTACTCTTGGCTCAGTGCTTTACTGCTTAGACACCTGCCTACCTCAGTGTCTACAGCAGGTCTCCTTTCCTCAGTGGGTAGAGTCTGAAGGGCTTTAACTTCCTCCGTATTGAAACTCAGTCATTAGTTAAGTGCAAGTTAAAAGATTACAGAAGTTTTTGTGTGTATCTTGTGATCTGGAATGATTTGCAAGGTGAGCTGTAGATAACCCATAACACATCCAATAGCAACATAGGACATCTGATAGCAACTTTTAATTATAATACTTTGGTATCATAAAGATTTGAAAAAAGGGGTTTATTTCAAAGACTTTTTTGATTCTGTACAAAGGAGAGGGTTATAGAAGGTTACTTGGAAATGGAGTAATTTGGGGAACCTGAACAAAAGGAAGGTCAATGAGAAGCTGATACAGCAGTAGATGAGAGGAAGGGGACTGAGATCAGGTTATAAGGTTACCTCCAGTTGTGGCTCCTGGGCAGCAGCAGTTGAAAGGAGGAAGAGAGCAGTGTTCTGTTTCAAACTTCCTGGCATAATTCCTCTTCTTCCACTTGCAGGACTGATCCTTTTAGTGCTCAGCAAAGAAAAGAAGTAGTTGCAGCTCTGAAGTATTTAGAAGTGGTTGCAGCTCTAAAGAAGAATGGGACACTGGGAAATAGGAGTTTGGGGAAGACAAAGAATTGATAGAACCTAAGACTATGGATATAAAAAGATGTTACAGGGGGTCTGAAAGTATGATTTGTCTATATAAGTTATGCCCAATATGATAGACAGTGAGGCAGGTGAAGAAAAGCAACCACAAAAGTTGTTGCCTGTCCTGTGTCCAACACATTGCTCATGATTTTCTCAGGAGTGGGAGTAACTTCTTCATGTCTCCCACTAGTGCTTTTGTACAAGTAAAGGCATGACTATCAGCTGGTAGAAATGATTACAGCTCTGTTCATTTGTTCCTCTAGTGTCACACTAGCATGGGGTTAAAAAGCCGCAGGGGAGAATTGGCCCTCCAATGCTCTTCAGTGAGGAGAGAAGCAGCAGAGGGGGTGGGAGCCTTTCAAATGGGCTTTCTTTAGCAAGGTATTCATGATGCTTTCCAAAAGGGTATCCAGCAATAATCTAGAAAACACTGCTGTGACAAGGAGCTGGGAAATCAGACTGCTAAATGACTTAATCCAGACCTTGAATACCTCTCTGCCATGTGCTGAGTGTAATGGCTGTTCAGGAAAAAAATGCATCTTTTCCTTTCAAAGTTCTCATTGTTCCCCTGTTGGTCCAATGAAAGTTGGCATTTGTGACACGCTGAAGTGTGTGGCAGAGGGGAGAAGACTTGTCTGAAGAGAAAAGCTTGTATTTTGGATGTCTGTGGTTTGGGCATGAGAAGACACATGTTTAGAGCTTTCTAGTTCAAGATTTCTTGATTTATGCAAATATGTACTAAAAAGCCCGTGTTATTTTCCAGAGACACTGTAATTCCTCCCACAGTTGAAACCTGTACCTGGAGATCTTGTGCAGTGCCTTTCTCTCAGGGAGAATGTATCTACAGCTTAAAGTGATAAGCTGTTTTTTAACTCAGTCATTGCTAAGTGGTTCCCTTAGCTTTTTGGGTGAATAGCTTATTTAGGCAACTGGAGTAGGGCAGCATGCTTGTTTTTTCTGGGAGTAGCAGGTACTTAAGCACAGTTTTGACCTTTGTATTTTAAAGGAATCTTTGCCACCTTTGTATGAATATACAGATTTAGCAGGCTTTTTGGGTTTTATTTTCTGTTTTTTTCTAAAACACAAGTTTTGATCATTAACTGAGGATACTCAGAAACATTTAATTCTTCAGTCTCTTCTAATTCCCATGAATGATGCCCAGTCACATTACAGTAATGCACACAGGCCTCTCTTTATCTTTTGGAATACCTCTAAATCATTATATAAATGTAGAAATTACAAGACAATAGACTAGATATGACAACTTCTACAACAAATACTCTATATCATTGTGCCCCCAAAATGGGGAATTTTGCTCTGCAGAGCAGCTGTGTACCTTCCTTGGACAGGTGGATGGGCACATTAGAACAGGAGAGCCCAGGTGCTGCCTCTTCAGCTGTACTCTTTGTGAATGTTGATCACAAGAGTGGGAAAAGCTCTGCCTGGTTCTTCTTTATATGCGTGACCTTGAATGTTACGTTTTTAGTTTGCAGCTACCGAGATCACGTCTCCCATGCATGAAACACATGACTTTTTACAGTATTACTTAATCTGAAATACTCCTTTTCAGATAGCAGTTTGGCAGGGAATTTCCCAGACATGTGGTGTAGCTCAGATGATTCATTGCTTTTTGCTTCTCCATTTACAGGGTTGCAAAATGCAATAAAACAGCAGTTCAGCTTTTAATCTGAGCACAGTAGTTTGTGGAACGGGAAAACAATCAAGAGAGTCTCTAAGGCTGCCTTTGCCTTCTGACATTAATTGCTTTGTTTTTATTATGCACTTGCAGGAATTTGTAACTGTCTTGGTGAGAGACCCCAGGACACAGAAAGAAGACTCATGGCATTCTTACATAGACTATGAGATATTTATTCATGTAAGTATAAAATTATCACTGCAGTTTCTTCAGGCTCTTATTGCTGTTTCTGTCCAAGCCAGGATTGTCCTTGGGGTGTCAGGGAATTTCCTTATACTACTTCTGCAACACTGGAGGCTATTATTGTCCTTTTAACAACTGAGATGCAGTGAAACGGGTAAAGTGGGTTGGCTGGCCGATAGCCATGTAGTATATCTGGCAGAGCTGGGAGTTGAACCTGTTTTGTTCACATGTGCATTCCATGATGTCTTGCAACAGAGACAATTCTTAGTTTTGCTTGTCAGCAGAAGACTGTCACAGCCAGTGACATCTTACCGTTATAGAACAGTGCTGATGTTCGGGTATTTGTGGGAAATATCTTTCTTTTAGAGTAATCATTTGGTTATTTGTACTTTAAATTCTCAGTTTGTTTTTGCAAAGTTATTTGGTTGCTGCATTGTGGTTGTTTTCAGTATACCTTGACATTCATATTATGCTACTTTAGTTGTACTTGGTTGTGTAAAATAATTGCGTTTGGATTTATGATTGTAGTCCACCATATGTTAATGGGAGTGCACCTAGAATTATGGTTCTGGTATGCATTCAATCTGCCCTATACCTAATTTTGTTTTCTTTATTGTTCTTTGGTGGATGACATATGGAAGGTATTATCTTTATTTACCAAATGTAGATCCAGGGATTTTAACTGCAGTGTAAAAAAATTTTTTGTGAATTATATCTGCTACAGGTAAAGAATTTGAGAGCACCAAGCTACCTGGTTAATGCTTGGCATAAGACCAAAAGCATTTCCTTCCTGTGTGGAAGAGTTAAGCATTCAGTGTAACGAAAGCAAGCAAGCAGTCAAGTGATAACTTACTAAATGAGTGACAAGTACTTCTCTCCTGTGTGGCAATTAGAGCTGTGAAACTTTTACAGTTTGTAATTTGCTTCAATACTGGTTCCAAAGCAATTATATTTTTGACTTCTGGTAAATAGAATTTCTGTGTATTTGGCAGGGTGGATGCTGTTTTATTACTGTTTCACTGGCAACAGTGCCTCTGAGTAGAAGTGTGTTACTGGTTTTCTCAGCAAGTGCTAAGTTGGGGGGATGTCATTTAGACTCAGTGTGTTGTGATTCAACCTCATCTGGCAACTAAGCACCACACAGCTGCTTGCTCACTCCCCCCCCCCGCCTCATCAGCAGGATGGATGGAAGAGAATTGGAAGGGTAAAAGTGAGAAAACTCATGAGTTGAGATAAGAACAGTTTAATAATTTTCAATAATAAGAATAAGAATTATTATCATCATCCTTATTGAAGAGGGAAATAACAGAGAAAGAGAAATAAAACCAAAGAAAGACAAGTGATGCAGATGAAAACATTTGCTCACCACCAACCAACTGATGGGTAGCCAGTCCCTGAGCAGCAGACTCAAGCCAGCCTCCACCCTTGTTTATTGCTGAGCAGGATGCCATATGGAATACCCCTTTGGTCGGTTGGGGTCAGCTGTCCCAGCTGTGTCCCCTCCCATCCTCTTATGCACTCCCAGCCTGCTCATGGTGGGGTGAGGAGTAGAAAAGACCTTGGCTCTGTGCAGGCACAGCTCAGCAATAAGAAAAACATTCCTGTGTTATCACCACTGTTTTCAGCACAGATCCAAAACACAGCCCCCATAGCAGCTACTGTGAAGAAAATTAACTCTCCAGCACTGGGCATCTCTGAAGTTGCTAAACACCAGCTCAGCTTCCTGCCAGCAGAATGTCAGAGCTTTTGGAGACAAGTCCCTAGGTCAATTCTACTGTCCAGACTTCTCAGTGGATTTAACGTATTATGTCTGCCAGGCTCTTAATCCAGCTGAGTTCCCCCTCTACTCAGCTCCTTGAGCAGCTGGCTTCTTAAACTGTGAGGTATCCTAGATAAGCCCCTATTCCAGAAAACTCATCTTTGTGCCCTCGGCAGTCTGCATCTTGTGGCTGTCTGGAATTGTGGCTGCTGGCAGTCAAGGAGGGTGGGCTGGACTGCAGGCAGTTTTCTAAAAGGATCCTGTGTGGTAGGTGGGATTTTGTCTAAATGTATGCTCCATGGGAAAATTTGGTAAAAGAATTTAATTTCCATACATTGTTTCTCTTTTAATGAATTGTCATTTTTCTAGCGAACTAACAGTGTTCTGTGGGAAAATTTCCAAATTCTCTGACCTGTGTAGTACAGTCACATTGATTTCTTTGGTTTGATTTAAGTGAGACTGCACACTGGAAGACCACTATGTAGATATTGGCAGGATGGTAACTAGAATAGCTAAAGATGATCTTTTTCCTCTATAAAGATTGACATTATCTGCTGAAACTTTTCTGAGATCTTTTTGTTCCCATTACTCTAAGTTGTAATGTAATCCAAATCTCTTACTTTTAAAAAGGGAAGCAATGAAAAATATTTCCCTGAGAAGCAGTAGAAACTGTCACCAGTCCTGCCTGAGGTAAAGTCCTTAACATAAACCGAATTAAGGTCAAGCTTCCCATTTTTGTCAAACTTCCCATTTTTGTCTTGGGTATTAGTATAGAATCTTGGATGTGTTTTTCATACCATGCCTGCACTTTAGCTTAAGATGATTTACAAAATAAAATTATTTTTATTTCCCCAACAGACAAACAGTATGTGCTTTACAAGGAAAACATCCTGTGTTAGGCGACGATTTCGAGAATTCGTTTGGCTTCGGCAGAGGCTTCAGAGCAATGCAGTGCTTATGTGAGCAACTTTATACATGGCTATTTAATAATCTGTCAATCATGGAAGGGAAGGATTGTTTTATCTTAATTCTGAGAACTACAGAAATCAGATCTGGAAAATGTCCTGTGTTTCTTACTTCAACAAGTTCGTTCTGTACAAGGTATTTTATGTGGTTTATATGCAGAACAATGTGGTTTGTACTGACAGCCTTTGTTTGGTGAGGCTTCTCTAATTTATAAGAGATTTGATCTGTGTTTTCTTTTTCTACGCACAGGTAGCAGAAATAGCAATCTAGCACAGGTGTCTGTACCTCCTCTCTGCACCTCTTGCGTGTGCTTAGGTTTTGCAAGCACCATAAGACATGTATGCAGGCTTAATGAACCAGAGGAATCAGATTAATTTATTTACCCCCTTGAAGCGTGTGAGAAGCCCTCCAGTTTCTCAGCCTTGTGTTCCCAGGTTGATTTCAAGAGCTGGAATGTGATGCATGGTTTTCACATCCTTGGGGATGGCAGCTCACAGTTGCCTTTTCTTCTACTGTTTCACATTTTGTTTTAACTGTGTATTTTCTTCCTGTTTATAAAGACAGCTACCTGAACTGCCATCTAAAAATCCCTTTTTCAATATGAACAATCCTCATCACGTGGACCATCGCCGTCAGGGTCTGCAAGAATTCCTGGAAAAGTAAGTACAGCCTATCCTAGAGATACTGGAATTTCTATGAAGTCATCAATTTCTGGTTCAAAATAGCTCATTTCTGGTACTTGAGAGCCACCGTGTGGTCGTTTGTACTGCTGCACGTTTGGTTATATTTTTTATTTGCACTGTCATATTTCATACACGTGACTTCATCTCTAGTGGTTATAAGAAAACATAACTGAGGCTTTTCCATTGCCTTTCATTGCGTTGGTTATAAGTAATAATTTTGGATTTAAGTCACTTTGCAGTTGTGTACTAAGGTTGGGAGATCATTCTCTGTGATGTCTGTTTCTAGCTTTCCGTAACGAGCTAGATATTCTCATACAAAGAAGCAGACCACTCTCCCTTTTTATGTTCATAGAAAATCAGTCTGTGGTGGGCTAAACCCTGGGAACCTGGGAAGATTCTCAAGTGAGATCTAACATAAAGCTTTCCTCAGGCAAATTACTTTGCTTACCAGTCCCACTAACATAAGCAAGCTCTAGCAGTTGTGACCATTTTCAGTATAGCTGCAATCTGTTTAAAATCATTGATCAGCTTTAGCTGGAGCCTGACCTGTGTTACAAGGCAATACTGTGAGTTCCAGTGCTGCATCCCTCAGCCCCACTGCTTCACCTTTTGCAGTGGCAGAGACCCTGGTGATGTAATTTTCTGCCTTTTCTCTGCCATTCTTGTAGTGCCCTGGCACTGCTGGTGTGAGAACAGGCTGCTCACAGCTGCGGGGACAGGCGGTCTAGCCACTGCTTGGGGTAAGGGCATGGCAAAACACTGCAAGTAGAGACTATTCATCTTCTTTTCAGTCAGTGTATTATGAGCCTCCCTAACAGACAACAAATCATCGGTCCTGAGATATGTTTGTTAGGCTTAACAGCTGAAGGTAGGGAGAGCTAACTGCTGCAGGAATAGTGTTGTGTATACAGTTATATAGGATCTGTGGCCAAAAGGTCAACCAATAAATACTGGTTGAAGGCATGTGAGACAGAGAAGGGAAAGCAGAAAACGATCAGAGGGTTTTTTCTACATCTCAGGAAAGAAAAACTGTGAAATGGAATGACTGTGCTCCTAGAAGCATAGTAATGATGATACAAAGGGTGTGGTAGATCAGGTTCCTGGGTCTGGGCAGTCCTGGCTTAGCTGTGCTGCTCCATGGAGTAGTGCATTTCAAAAACCACTGTCATTTTAAAATGCCAGAGAGGCCATTCTGGTAATAAGGTACAGTATACTAGCACCAGAAATTTTTACAATCAGTCTGTATTTTAAAAGGCAGAACAGAGAGGTAGATTCTCTTAAAATGCTTCATCACACTTCACTTTTCTGGATATCTGTAGTTTAAATGGGTACTGACAGCAGAAAATGACAGCATATGGAGCACTTCACTTTGCTGCTGTTAGTCCAGGAGTGGGAAAAGAGGCAACTCAGTAGTAAAGTAATGATTTAAATGTTTGAACTTGACTGCTAGAAAGGCATCAGCTTTCTCTCAGCCCTGGGGAGTAACTGGAAGGAATTTTCAGACATTGTGTTGTGATGAATTGGCCTGGCACCTTATGTGCTGTACCGTTGCCCTCTGCTGGCTGGCACCTTTGTGCTGCTGCTGCTGCTGCTCACAGAAATCACCTTCCTACCAGCTCAGCTATGCTGCCATGATGCTTTTCCCCCCTTATCTTATGACTCTGAACCAAAGGTTGTGATTCTTTTTCTGTAATTGAATAAGTGGGACTCCTTAACAAGTGTGTGTATGTATAATTTACATATATATAATATGTAGAGATAAATATATAATTTATACATATATTTTGTGTATATATGTGTATGTACTATATTTATAGTATGCATATATGTACAACATACGTATATTACATATATATATATACACATACATGTATATTTAATGTACACACGTGACTTTACTTAAGCTGCGGGTCTGGATGCTGCATGTTCTGTGGTGTGGCAAGACCAGGTGAAGCAGAACTTCTCTGATGTATTAGGAAGGGGGTGTAAACCAAAGCTGCAAAGCTGAGAGCTCCATTCACTCCAGCAATACAGCAGTCACTGTACACAAGCTCACAGTCCTACTGGTGTTTCTTTGTGTCAGTGGGAAGAAATAGGATTCAAGCCTATGTGGATCTGTCAAGGGAGAGGTTTACAGGTAACTTTTTTAAACACCTGCATGTGATGCAGGAATCTCAGCTCCTCTCTGCACTCAGTGCTGTCTGATATTATTAGGATCTAAGCCATCCCCAAAAAGGAAGTTTACTTCTTTCAAAGTCTTGGTTTGTGCTCTGTGCCTGTTGTTGTGTGAACAGGTTGCTGTAGTGTCTGCCCATGCAGCAGCCACGTGCCTGAGAAGCAAGGATTGAGCAGCTGGAGGCTCTCTAGTACTCAGCTTCTGGCCCTGGGAGCACATCCATGTTGCCTCTATGTGGATGGCTACAGAATTCTCTTGTCCTCCTTCATGTCTCACTCCAGAACAAGTTTTCAAAGGGCTAGGGGCATACTTAGAGCCTTTGTGAAGCCACTTCACGCTGAGCACAGTAGCATAAGAATTAGGCCAGCAGCTGGAACGTTAAGCAAAACACTAGACTTTGGTGAACTCTGGAAACAGGTGTCCCATTTAGATTTAGTTTTATTGCACAAACGCAGGGTAAGATCTACTTGTCTTACAGATTATTATCTCTGAGTGATGAAGAGCTGTAAAGCTCACTTCTTGTCTGGGCATAATTTAATATTTCAAGAGGCCATTTGAATTAACGGAAGTCAGCTAGCCCCTTTTCAATTATGAATTACTTTGTAAGAATAAGGAAAATTTTGTGGTTTTCCTGTTAAGTATCCTCATACTTTGAGAATGCCTGTAAATTCACAGGAGAAGCTTATTCTTAAACTAGAGGTCAAAATTAAAACACTATCTTGTAATATTAGGTTCTGTAAGATTCTCTTTGCTTTCATCCCTTTGTAGCTGTACAGGGTTAACTTTGGGATTTAGATTATCTCTACAGAAGATCATTTGTGTTTGCTTCTGAAAAAACTAATTAACAAAGACATTTTGAATGGAGTTGTGTTCAATAACCGAATTAGATTTTTTTTTATTGAATATTGTTGGATCCCCCCAGAAAATGTGATTTAGGAAAAAGGATTACTCTTCAATTAATTTTCAGTCATGCAGTTTATGATAGGGTGGAAGACATACTACAAGTTTTGAGAAAGGAAGCACTCGCATCCACAGGAGATAAAGGACATCCAGAGTGTTGCTGGTCTGGAGGGCCATGCATTGGACTTGCTTGGTGCTGGAGTGAGCAAGCCACCAAAAATCTGGCTGTCTAAGACAGAGCCATTCTCAGAAGGTGGCTGGTGTTTTGCCCTTTCCCTCCCACCTCCTTGCCTACCACACTGCAGTCCCATAAGCAGAAGCTGGTGCAGGATCAGAGGTCTCTTTTGGAGTTGCGTCCACTGAGTGCTCTATCAGACGTGGGAAGTGGGAGACTAGCTCCAAAAGGGATGGATGACAGCTTGCCCCTGCCAGGGCAAGTGGTGGTTGCTTCTTTCCAGTGGATCCCTGCTAGTATTTTCTCTCTGGTGTGTGAATGATGTCTAGCACACATGTCACTTAATCTTTTCTTAAACACACACATTATCAGATACCCAACAGTTGTTTCAGAGTTGCTTCATATCAGTGACATGTTCTCCCTTAAAAAAATGAAGGAGGAAACACCGTTGGCTTTTTTTTTAAACTGGAGCTGTGTTTGGTGTGTGCTGGGGCTGAGGGGCTGGTTGCTCAACAGAGGGCACCACAGCACAGGCTGTCATCCCCTGCCTCTCAGCTCCTTGTTTTTTCCCTTGCTCTCGTGATATGATGTAAATGGGCAGAGTAAATTTGTTGAAAATAAAACCAGAGTGTTAACCTTCCACACACATGCAAGTGTGCATCTGTCATTGTATTAGGTTACAGTAGATACAGGAAATCTTTAGTTAGGATTAAGTTGTACTGTTCAGCCATATGGTGTTCTCCTCCAGCAGAACAGTGTATAATATACCTAATAAAATCATGTTGAAGAAAGCCAGATTTTGGACCTTGTCCAAATAAGACAAAACACATGTTTTGTCTTTTGTAAATATTCTTGCCATAACATAGGGAAAGAAAAATATTCCTTGTATAGTATCCATTATTTCCTCAAAAATCACATTATTTTTTCTGGTTGTGAAGTGATGTTTTTCTGCCCTGCTTCTTTAAAGGTCTAGAGATCACAAGCATTTACAGAAAACTTTGCAAACGAAGATTCACATGACTGTGAATAAAAAATTATTTTATTATCTCTAATTTTAATATAGAGCCTTATCCTGCAGCCCCCTTAATCACATAAGTAGTCATTATGCATGTGAGCAATCTGGCCAAGAGGAGTGAAATCTCTGACAAGTAATGACTACTGATGGGATCAAGACTTGCAGGATTTAGCCTTTCATTCTTATTCCAGGCGTGCATAGAAGGTCTGTTGTTCTCTTAAATATGCTCAGTCAGTTTATAGGAATTATTACTGTGAGCCGTGACTCTTCCATTAGCGCAACGGCGGCGAGTGCTGATTTACATCACTGTAACTGCAGCTTTGCACTGACACTGGCTGCAATAAAAGTGTTGAGGAAGCACTGGGAGTGCTGCTGGCTGTGTTGAGACTGCGCCTGCGTTCAAGCTCTGTGAAGATATCTGAGTATTCATATTAGATTTCTCCTCCCTTTCTTTTGCCTTTATAATTTATTAGGTGGTGTTCTGTAATTTTGATTTTTAAAGTCCTTATTCAGATGTACAACCCTTCACACAGTGAGTCCCCAGGACAGCGAAAGTCCAGGAGAGTAAATGCTATACCAGCACTTAATGCTGCTGCTAGTACCATCTGGTGACAAATATATGATTATTCCTTGAAGAAGGAATATTTTGAACAGGAAAGCATAACACTTATGAGTAGTGCAGAATTTATTTTTCATTTTGACTGCTTGAAGAATGCAACTAAAAAGCAGTCTAACCTGTTGGTTCAGAGAGGGCAGGAAAAGCAGGAGTTGTTTTTTCATTAAGAGAAAGAAGAAATGCTTCAAAAGTACAACCAGGTGACAGGTGTTAGTATATTTGCTTTCAGGATGGTTTTAAATTATTTGCAAAATAGATTGAGTGTTTGGTCTCAATGTGAACACATTGTGGGCACACGCACACACACACACACACACACACAAACACACATATACATACATACATACATACATATATATATATGAGTGTATGTGTGATTAGCTTTATGAACATTCCATTTCTTTGCCACAGTTTCTCTTCACTCCCTTCACCTCCAGATGGCACTATGAAGCAGAAAAGAAAATTACTGTGAAATAATGAGTCCAATGTAAAGTAAAATTGGAAATTGAATTATAGCTGCAGAAAAAGGACAGTAGCCTTGAGGTCCTGATCAGTCTGTACTCTTATCACTTTTGTTTGCTGCTCCATGTGTTAGGTTACTGGTGAGTTAATAACAGTGCTTTAGCAGTTCAAGGCTTAGCAGAATTGTACTGGACATGAAATAAAGCTAAAATGAATTTGTGTCCAATATCATTGACATTAGTGCTCATTACTTCTCTGGTGTAATGCCTCAAACCATCTAAAATCAATTTTAAAGATTACCCGTTATTTTATAAAGAAAATAAAATACATTTCAAACAGCAACAGAGCTGTAAGTGTAGTGTAATCTCATGAACAGTTAGTTACTTGTGTTTTCGCCAGTTGGCAGGAAACTTTTGAAGGTACAGCGAGAGGAAAATCCATGAAACTAAATGCCATCCACAGAATTTCATGACTTGGCTTTTTGCTCTGTTACTTGGTATTAGACACGCAAATGTTAGAATTGCAAAAATGTGCATCCTCTCATTGTGCCTGTGAAAAACAGTAACTGTAGTTACTCCAGAGTAAACTCCAGCGTGTTATTTTTCTTTCCTTTGTTCTTTTTCTTTTTTTCTCTTTTTTTTTCTTTGTTTTTCTTTTTAATAGGAAGGGAAGAGGAAGGGGAATATTTACTCCCCCGATGGCTTAAACTATAAAGGGGATTTATTGTCTGGAATGATACTTTTACTTTTTGTTGCAATGTTTGTCTTTGTTTGGAATGTGTGTTTATCAAGAGTCAAGGCTGAAATCCTCTTTTAGTGGCTGCTGAATGATGACTTTTCAAACTGTAATCATGAAGCTGTTGCTGTCAAGGTGTGTGGACCTGTAAATTCTGTATTTTGAATCATTTTACACAGCACTTGCCGGCTTTTAGACTACAAAGTTTTTCTGTGTATTAATACACTGCACACATTGATATTTACAGATGTCTATTTGCTATGTTTATTTTTAAGTAAAATTGTGAGAATTTAGACTGTATTAAAAGGCTTTCTCCAGGTATGAGACTGTGCTTATTTTGAACTTCAGCAAAATCTGGCCTTTCTGAGTCTGAATTTCAGCTGCACCTAGGTAGATCATTAGGGTCATTGCAGACATTTCCTCACTGGAAGGTGTTAAAATTCGAGTTACTGGTTGAGACTCTGTGTGTGTTTACCCAGGCAAGTGAAATGTGCATGTACGCGAGTATCTCGTGTTTTCCAGTGGATCCCTCTTACTACTTATTTGAATTTGACAGATTTTTATAGGCTTGAACGAAGCCAGAAATCCTTTTGTGTGTTTACTAAACGTTAGTGTAATGTTGGCCGCTTTAGAGAACAGTTTTCAGAACATATTTGTGTTTTAAAACATTGCAGTCCAAACACACCATTAATCTTATTCAAGAGAAGGAACTAATCAGTTATACTTTTTTTTCAGAGTACCTTTAAAATGCAATATTTCTTTCTGCTCTCACTAGTTCTTAAATTAATGTCATCTCTTGTTTCTTGTTGTACAGCAATGACTTTTTTTGGTAAAAACTGTAACCTAAATGACTCTTAATAGTTTTGAGTTGTTTGAAGATATTTTAGTAATTTTCTGTGGAGCACTGTTTGGCATAGTCATAGGCTCTGATGTCTTTATTACATGAGTAAAATTACATGCACATATAAAAGAACTCTCTTGTTAATCATTATACGATTTGCGTATTAAAGAATTCCTTCTGTAAAGAAATGTTGAAGAAGAGCTGCATGTCTTTTTCTTCAAAATAGTGATAATGATCCTGGAATCAGAGGCCTTGCAAAAGTAACTGCAACTTTCTGTGTTACTGGAATGGGTTGTATTTTGTTTACTCTCATGTGATATAAGTAAATACACCTGATAGATTTATTTGGAGACTTAATTTAAGATATATATGAACCAAATATTAAAATGGATTTTTGAAAATAATAACTGGAATGAAATAAAATTTAAGAGTCCGTAAAAACTGTTTGTTAGTAAATTAAAATTGGTGTTCAGTATTAACATTTTCATTCTAGCTTAAATATACTCAAAAGTGTAAATAATTTTGTCTAGTGTTGACTCTGTTGTTCACGGGTATTCCAAAATCCTGATGTTGGACATGTATGAATTCTGTTCTGTCTACACAGTATCTCTCTCCACACTTCTTTACTCCAACAAACAAATTGGTGACTTGTAACTTTTATAGAAGTTTGGCTGTCAAAAAAAATTAAAAAGAGAGATGAAATTTTTGTAAGGGTATATGCCTCCAACTACCTAAAAATCATTAATTGATCCATGTGGTAATAACAGATGGTTAAATGGAAAAAATGTCCTTGAAGTTATTCTAATAGCAGATGTGCCTAACTATTAGCTTCATGTTTTTACTCACCTAAAATTCCAAATAATGTAGTAAGAAAGCAACACACACCTAATCATTTTAATGTGTTCATTACCTTCTGTTACTGATTGAGGATTCATCTGAAAACTTAAAAGCAGGACATCATGTAGAATTTGTTCTGAGAAAACATTTTAGAATATGTGTGTGTGTGTGCGCAGCTTATTTATAAATATTTGTCTTTCTGTTTCCAGGATCCTACAAGATGCATTACTGCTTTCCGATAGTAGACTTCACCTCTTCTTACAGACTCAGCTAAGCCCAGAAGATATGGAGGCTTGTGTGTCTGGACAGACCAGATACTCTGTTGCTGATGCAATTCATGAGTTTGCCTCTTTGAACAGACGTTTTCCTATAGAAGATGAAGAGAGAAAAAAAGGGAAAAATGATGCAGACTCTAATTCAGAGAGGTGATTTCTGTATTTCCTTACTTTCTGAGGTTATATATCCATACATACACACGCGCATGCTTCACTTTTTTTGTTGATGTAATACTAAGATAATGAAAAAATTAATTGACTGAGATTTTATTGAGCTGTGACAGCTCATCATAGAAGTCTTCACACACACCTCCACACTGAATTAATGAATGCAGTAGAAATTCAATTATCTGCATTCTGATTATGTGAATTTCATTTAGTCAGACTTGAATTATTCGCGTTTAAATTATCTTGCTAAAAAAATATCCAACTGCACTCCAAATGGCTAATTAAAAGTCCAAATTTCCTGTCTCTCTTTGTGACTGGAGATAATTAAAGTTCTCCTCTGTTACTCAGGCTTTGAGTGTGTTGTGAAAACCAATTTCCTCCTTTTATTTTTTTTTTCTCCCCCCCTCTCCCCTTTTCTGCAGTTCATCCTCCAGGCTCAGACTTAGTGATGACAGCATTTCATGTGGATGTAAAGCAAGCCCAGCTTCTGAAGAATCATGAAAAATCATTCCTGTATTGCTATCTTAAGGACAGTACAAAGCAGTTTCTGCTTTGTTTACTACTTATATGTACCATGTAAACAGGCTGTCTGGTATTGCATACCTAAAAGACCCATCATCAATACAACCGTATGTCCTTATAAAATATTCAAAACAGATCTTCGTACTATATTTTTGTTGATTTTTTTTTGTATGCGTGTCTTGATTCAAGTCTACGTGTTACCTATTTAGGTTTTTGTGATTCTTAAAATCTCAGTATTGTGTAAGTCACTCTTCTCTCTCACATACATAGCAGTTAAAATATTTCCCTCAGTGAGTGCATGTCTCAGATCAGAAAAATAAAGATAACTTGGTTCCTCAGCTTAAAAGTTGGTATATCATATTAAACGTATTCAAAGCATCTTTTTGTAATTTGCAGCAAAGAAGTTTCATCTTTAGAGGTCATTTGACACTGGTGATGAAATTACACACCCCACCGAGGTACTCACTTTTTAAAGTAGCTCAGCAACATCAGCAAAACAACATTTGTACAACCTATTTGCTGCTGACAATGTGAGATATAGATACATGTTCCCATGGTCTTTCTGTGGTGCTTACAGAAAGCCTGGTTTTATCATGTGTGAGTACAAGGCAAAAATTCTTGTGTGGTCGCTTAGTAGTTTAGAAATATAAATAAAGATTACATAATTTTTAATCTTGCTTGAGGTTCTCAGTTCCCAGGGAATTATGGATACTGATTCCCAGTGAAAATCCGGGCCATTGAAACCAATGGCTGAATTTTGCATTGATCTCACTAAGGTCAGGATTTCACCCAATATATTTTACTTTTGGCACCTATATTTGAAGATGCCGGGAGAGGTGTTTTAGTTTAGCAGCTGAAAGGGAGAGTATCTCCCTCTCCGAGGTGATGATAATCACATAGCTGTAACATGCTGCACGGATGTGGCCCTCTCCACTCTTTGGGAGTAACAGGAGCTGCATATTTCTTTGTGTCTGTAGTTAACATGTTGGAATATTGACTTTTTCACAAACAAAAGGCAGGCCTGAATAAAACTTTGTAACCACCAACACTTATTTTGATTAAATGTCAGTTTTGCTCTTTATTGTTCACAGCAGCTGTGTAGTGTCTTGTCCCAGATTCTGTCAAAGGAGTATGTTTCACTGGTGTTGTATTTATATTTGACATTTAACTGCTATTAAAAAGAGCTAGGGGGTCTGATCACCCTAGCAAAGGTTCCATTAACTTCACTGCTGTAGTTACTGGCCTAGAGATGGATATAAATACGGGGTTGGGGGGGGTGGGGGGTGTGTTGGTTTAGTTGTGTTTGGGTTTTTTTTTAATAATTCTGTGGTTACGTTCAAAAAAGGAGCATTTAAAACCTGTGAATTACAGAAATAATAATTATTAAATGGCCAGCTAATAAGGGGTAGCACAGACATGTGTGGATATGCTTTTTAAAAGCATCTAGATGGGAATCTGTGTCATTTTAGAAACATGTTTTAGTAGCCTTCAGAATATCATCTCTTAGTAACTCCTTTAAGCCACTGTATTTTGTTGATGGCAGCACTTTTTTAAGATAAGTATCTGTGTTTCTTTTCCCTTGGTCTTACCAAATTGCACAAATGTATCTATTCACTTTTTTAGCTTGTGTGTGAGTTAGCAGCAACACTATTTTAATGTAAAAGTGATAACATTTAATTAAAGCAACAAGTTATCACTAAAAGTAGGTTAAAATTAGCTGTTACTACCAGGCAGAGATTTCGATTACTTGACTTCTCTTGTTCGTTTTTTTTTAATAAGTTGGTACATTACAAGAAAAATGGTTTAGGAAATTTATTTTAAATAGGCAAAGGATATAAAAACAAACTGGAATATTGTCTGAGAAGGATATGAATGTTTTTATTTAACAGAATGTGGGGTTTTCTTTTGTTTTAAAAGATTGAGCTAAACTGTTAAAGCACTTTACAATTTTAACCTACCAAGGACACCTTCAATATATGAAAAAAATTACAGAAACACAAGGTTTGGAAAGCCTTTGTGGCTGTTTTTTATTTTTTTTTTTTAATTCTACGAGCTTATCTGTATGCCAGTGAGTACTTTTCAAATAAAGATGTTTCTGAAATAAATTTTGTTTTCTAATAGCTCTATTGTTTTTCTGTTATTTTCTTCATCACCTTGTTAAAAAATCCTGACTACTATAACAGAACTTTCTTGTCAGCTTCGACAGAAATTTGTTTAAATATTTACCTTTTGAATGTTGCTTGGGTAGCTAGTATTACTGGAATTTTTTTGTATTAAAGGGTGAGGAAGAGTATTCCATGCTCTCTAATATGTCCACTTTCTGTATCAGCTATATGTAACTGCATATAAATGCTTTAAGATAATTTGTTTCATTTGGAATATTAATTGTAACTTTTACATATTTAAATGAAAAAAATTAATGTCATTTGTGACTTCAGTGATTTGGTGATTTTCAACACTGGTATGCAGTTTGATCAGTTGATCACTGGAATTTTGATTCTCATTTTTTAGTTTTGAATAGTGCTGACATTTCCTGCTAGGTTGTTGGGATTTTTTTCAAACAGGCTAATATCTAATTTATAAATTAGAAATAGTAATCAGATTACATTCTCTCTAATTGCAGTAATTCTGCATTCAAGAGCTATGCTTTATCTTTTGCTTGGAACTTTATATGCTCATTTTTATGATGATTTCTTAAAAGCTTTTAAGTAATTCAATAAAACAAGTTACTGCTTTCTAGCTCATGTTTTAATCTGCCAGTGAGGTGTTCTTTATTTCAATATCAATACCCTAATGACCTTATGACTTATTACATGTAATTTACTCTTCAGTTATTTTTGTGATATCTGTATACACACACACACACACACACACACACACACACACACACACACACACGCTCAAGTATGTATATACAGTGTATCTAGGTATATACAGTTTATATATATACAGTGTATATATGTGTGTAGATATATATATACACACACTGTGTATACACACACATGGTTGTATTTAGGTTTTCACTTCTTTATGTTTTCTACAAAAAGAATAACAAAAAACCACCAGAAAGATGAGAAAGACGGTGTATTTGGAATGAAATTTGTTTAAACAGCAATGTAGTTCTATAAGCATTGAGGAAAAATTATACTCTAAATGCTGCACTGCAAACTTCGGTGTCCACATCTATTTTGAAACGATACACTGATTTTTTTTTCCCCGAGGAGTATTTAAATTTTTATAATTATTATTAATTATTAAAACACAATGTTTGTGACTTGCTGTGTTATAAATTACACGGTACAGATAAAGTCAAAACAATAAACCTTGCACGCTCCTGTGTCGTCTCCCTGTAATTGCAGGACTAGGCGTAGGGCTAAAGACTGGGGGCTTTGCCTTTCTTCCCTAGCATTTACAGTGTGGCAAAAATGTAAATAATAATTTCCAGTCTCAGGCTGATACTTTTCACGAAAGGCCTAAACGCTTTAGGAAAGACACAATTACTCTCTTCTTCGGCGTTAAAAATGCTCTGTAATGGTTTAAGTCGTTGCTTTGCCTTCTGGAACCAAACCTCCTTAGAAATCAAGTGGCCTTGTAAAATGGAAATGGATTTTTCTCCTTTAGGCTCGAACCCCGCGGGTTTGGCTTGCGGGGCGCCCGCGGGATCTGCATCGGCGGGATGCGAGCGGCCCCTCGGGATCTGCACCGGCGGTTTGCGAGCGGCCCCGCGGGGCGGCAGCGGCGGCGCTGCCCGCGGTTTCTGCCGCCGTGCGAGCGACGAGCGCGGGGCAGGACTTAAAAATGGAGGGAGGGGAGAAAAAACCCAGCAGGCGAAAAAAGGGGGAAAGGCAAGAAGGCAGCATCCCAGATCGCGCTCCCCGCTGCGCCCGGGTCCGGCGCTTTCTCGCGCCCTGCCCTGCCTCGCCCCGGGGCCACGGCGCGCTGCGGGCAAGAGGCTTACCTGGGGTCGCCGTGCTCTCCGCCCCGCTCCGCTCCGCTCCGCCCCGCGCTCGCTCGTCGGGGAGCGGCGCGGCCCAGCCTCCCTCCGGTAACTCGTGGCAACCGCAGCCCGTGGCAACGCGGGGTGCGGGGGGAGCCCCGCGCCCTCCCCTCTCTCCCCGCCCCGCGGCAGGCAGGCGGCTGCGCCCCCGCACGGGCACCGGGAGGCGCTGTGCGCCAGCGGAGCGGGGCCGAAGGGGCCACCCCGCGCCGGGTGCGCGCTCCGTGCCCGTGGCGCTCCGCGTGGGCGGCCGAGCCTTGTGCCTTTATTTCTCGGTGTTTTCTGCTCCCCACCAGGCCCCCAGCTCCCCATCCCCGAGTGCCTCCCGCTGCCGCGCAGCTCCGCACCCCTGCGGAACAAGGGAGTTGCCCACCGCGCTGGGGATGGGGCGCAGCCGGGGTAGCGGGGGGAGGCTGGACCTGCCCTCCACGGCTCCGCTGTGTTGTTAAAATGCATTTTACGTGTTGTTTATTTATTTATTTACTGTTCTGTACAAAAGCAATTAGGGCTCAGCGCAGAGACATGGCGTGACATTTGCCAGCCTCGGTGGCAGGCACACTGCTCTTAAATGGATGCCTTTCTGTGGAACAGCAAGAGCCAAAAGGCCTTGTGTCACCCAGTTATGTAAGACACAATCTCGCCTGAAAATGCACAATGAATCGGGAAGGATTTATGTAATTAATTGACCAGTCTTAACCTGTTATCGTGATGTAAGGAATTTGGAACTCATTAATTTGGGCCCTGACAGATTTCATATTAGAGCTGGCAAATATGGATTGAGCCTCTTATTCTTGTAGCAGCTGGAATTTCCATGACAGTGAGGATTAGTGAAGAAGACCTATTGCTCAAGTCAAACTGCCTCTTTTGTAATCAGCAGCCCTGCTCTCCATTAAAGGGGTAATGGGAAAGAGAAAAAAAATAAATACCAAAAGAAAAAAGAGAGAAATGTATTCATGTATGGAGTAGAGGAAGGGAGGGAGGTATCCTGGAGAGCACAGGCACCGGAATTGGGTTTTCCTAGCTTCATGGCAATGAAAAATGCCACAAAGGCAGCACTGGGGTGGTAGAAAGGAAAAAATGGCTGAAGGAGAGATGTGTAGCATCAGCATGGGCCTTGCTGCTTCTCAGACAGACCTTCAAATGGAGTCTCCTGGGAGACACCAAGCACCTGGGGCTACAATGTCACAGGTTCTGGGAACAGAGTCTGGGCTGCCAAGAGGAGGGATTTAGGGATAGAGGTGTCATGATCCTGGGGAAGATAGGACTGGGAGGTACCTGTCTTTCAACTTGGACTGTGACACCCTCTGCAGTGGGGAAAAGGATGGTCAGGGTGGGTAAGAACCAGGTCCAGGGACAAGGACAGGCTTCCATGCAGCCATGGCAAGGGTGTCTCTGCACATGATATGCCTCAACTTCCCAGGTACAAAGACAAGTGTACGAAAACTCCCTTTTTCTGCGGGTTTGTGACAACCTCTCAGTACTATTTTTCACGGTGCCTGGCTGTGTAGGGCCCTCATCCCATTATCATTTCTTGGCATTGATGTAATAATAATGACATTGAGTGCAGACTGTATGGAAACAGTCTAGGAGCTTTTATTTTCTCTCCTGGCAACCTGTTAATGACTGCCCTGGTAGTGAATACAGTTGTTAGCAATGACATTAAAAGGTTTTCATAATGCATCATCATATTTCTACATGCTAAGTGTTTACCTGCTCTTGTGATAAATGCCATGTGGAATGGAGGGGTGTTTTTCTTTTTCTCATTGTTTCTTTTCTTTATGCCATTTGGTAGTTGTTCATTTCCCCTTCACAATTGTTTAGATCCACCATTTGCTCCTGTGGGGAGAAGGAAAAAGACATAAAACAGGGGTATGGATGGTAAACCCACAATTGTTTGCAACAACTGTAAAGGCAAATGCAGATTTAAACTAAAACACAACAAATAAGGCCTGTGTGACTTGAATCCTCTAGACATCTTTGACCATGTACATATACATTTGTCTTGTCCATCATTGTCTTGTGATGATTACATGAATCCCAATACTCAAACTGGGGCATTCAGTCCTAAATTTGGGAATCTCCCCAGAGTTAAGCACTTGGTACTGGAGTCCTGCCCTTACCACATTGTAAACTTTTTGAAAAGGGGCTACTGTGTCTTACTTGGGCACGTAGATCAAGCTCCATCATAGGCTTTACATTGCTCTTGTAGTTGTCAGCTAATAATACGGATCATAGCTTTAATCTCCTTGATTTAAAAGAAAAAAACCCTAACAATCCAGACCAATAGATCACAACTCGATTGTGGGCCTTCAAAAAATATATTTTGTCTTACTGTCTCCTGATAAATTAAAAAAAATTCACACATGTCAACTATCACAGATTTTCCTGAAGGCAGGAACAATTTATCTTTTATGATGGTACACCAAACTCAACTATTGTCTTACTCATTTTACCTTTGCTTTTTGTAATGATCAGGAGCAGCAATCAACTCACGTACTGTTGCAGCTATAGGTTTTGCTCAAATGTTCCTCTTGTCAAAATTTTTATCAGGCACAGCTAGTTTCCACATTAAATGTGCCAGCATATGCCTGAGCTTAGTTATTTCTAACAGCAATAAAATACATTGTAAAGTTTAAATGGATGCTGTAATTACAAGTATCTCCATTTTTTTTCTGTTTTCTTCCCATAGTTTTATTTAAAACATGCCTTAGTGGTAGAACTTTTCTATGACACCCATGATTTTGAATGTTTGCAAAATTACTAGTGTAGTCTTCCCCTTTTTATTTTTTTTTTGCTTGTAGGTAAGAAAACAGTCATCAGCTGAGATGACTTTTTTGTCAGATTCTTACACTATTTTTATTTTTTTGTGGTTAATCAGAAAAGAAAGCAAAAACATGATACAGAAAACTGAATACAGAATTAAAAAAAAAACAGTTAAGCCTTCTGAACAAAAACATATTTCCTTCAGGTATTTTGTAACTTACAGCAGTACCAGAGGCCTCTTTTAGTTTATGTGCAAATACTATATGTAAATTTCACAGTATAAGTGGTTGAGACGTAGCAAGTGCTAGTTCAGTTGAACTCAATGGTTAAAACTTCATGCTGCTAATGCTGAGGGTGAAAAAAATCTGTCTTCTGAAAGGTACTCAGATTAAAAATTACATTCTTATTTGAACCAATAGGTGGCCTTTTAAACGTGCTAGTTAATTTCTTCCTGAAAACAGAAAAATGTCTGGTTTAAAATAGAGAATATTTTGAAACAGTTATTTTCAAATACAGTGGAAAGACTCGATGATCCTTGTGGGTCCCTTCCAACTCAGAATAGTCTGTGATTCTGTGAAATTCATTTTTTTGTTTCTGAAAGACAATAGGTAGTAGATGAAGTTCTGGATTTATTGCCTATTTTTGGTGTAATTTTGCTTACATTAAGTCATGAGTCTACAATGCATGGTATCATAGGATCATAGAACAGGTTGGGTTGGAAACGACATTAAAGATCATCTAGCTCCAACACCCCTACCATGGGCAGGGACACCTTCCACTAGACCAGCTTGCTCAAAGCCCCATCCAACCTGGCCTAACTGATCAATAATAGTGATGATAAAGTGGACTATGAAGTCTATCCTTTCTTTTTTGTATGCTCATGCTTTTAAAGTGCCATGTATTTCCAGTTTCTAAGACCTCTCATGAGTTCTTATTTCCTGTCATTTAAACAGGTAATGAAAAACTGTTTCAAAAGAACAGTATTTCCTTGTGCTTCAGAAAGGGAGTACTTGTGGTTTTTCTGAAGTCCCACCTCCAAGCTGAGAGTTAGGAATCTTAATTCTATTTTATTTCTATTTAAGCAATACATTCTTAAGAGGTTTCTGCAAGGAAAACCAGTCTGCAGCCATAGGTGGTCAAGCTTCTTAGAAGCCTGGATCAGATGAGGGTGTCAGAAACTTGAAAATGCAGCCCTGCGTTCTTCTGAGAACACTTCTCACTTGGGCCTGCATCCCAAGGTATTTTAGCAGCTCACTCCCTGAGCTGTGTTTTTCTGGATAGATGATAATTTCTTGGAGGGTTTTGGGCTTGTGTATTTATCACTGTGTGGAGATGAAAACAGCCAGTGTGAGACTGAGAGCTGGGAGGGTCTCCCAGGAGGGAGACATCACCCTATTCCTTGTCCTGCCCCTGCAGCCTACCAGCATTTGCTGGTGGCCCCTGCCTGAGAGCAGACTGAGTCACAGTAAATGCTGGTTTGACCCAGTTCTTTTATTGAATGCAATGACTGTCAGGTAGTAACATACAACTTGGTCTGGACCCAGCACTTATCCCGTGAAATTGGGCTTTAATTGGAGACCTCAACGTTGGACAAGAGTGCACCCATAAGGTCCAGTGTTGCTGTGTTCCCATTTGCATCTTTTTTACTTCCAATTGTCATTTGAAGGCTTTCTGTGTTGAATTATGAGACTGAGGCACTAAAAATGGGAGGAGAGCTTTACTCAGAAGCTAACATTGGCCCAGGGAGCTTGGTTCCTAAACAAATTTAGTTGCTCTGAGTCATTGCCTGAAGAAGCCCATCACTCTCCCGATATGCAAGAGCCTTGGGAGACCTGGTCCTGTGACAGAAAAGTAACCATGTAAATGTTCACCTTGAGACAGTAGCACTTAGCCCCAAGAAATAACTTCATTGGAAGAGTAACCTGTTCATAGCAATAGGATAGCTTCTTATTACATGGCAAGAAATGCTTTTTAAGTGCAGTTATTATGAATCGCCTATTTTATTACTATTTTCTGCTCTCTAAAAGACCTGAAACTCTTACTACTTCTGGTAATCTAAGGCAGTGTGAGAGGAGGTGGGATATTACTGTCTACCCATAAAATTGCTGCCAATTTGGTGACACACAAAAGGAAATCTAAAAGCAAGTTTGGCTCCTGGATGGTTTGAATTTTTCTGGGAAATCAAAGCTCCACCTTGGCACCAGAGTCAGCACATCATGAGCTGGATATAGGAAGTTAATAATTTGTCTGTGCTTATGATAAAGCTTTCCTGTCCAGAGTCTCAAAGCCTTTTGTGATGAGGAATTAATTCAGTCTTAAAATAAACAGGATCTACTATTTTACAGCTGAGGAAACTGAGGAACAGTGAGGTGACCACAATGATGTACTGGGCATCTCTTGCAGATAAGGGAGGAACAATGTTCCTCCTGCTGCTGGACTTCACTGCTTTACCTGCTGAGAGGGACAAAGTGAAAATCTCACCCCAGCTATCAGCATGAAGCATTTCTAAGAGGTAGCAGAGAGGTCCCAGATTCTAATGTTTGACTTAAAACACCTGAAAGGCACTTTTTTCTTATTTGCAGGCACTGTGCCCTCTGGCACCTGGAAATCAAACTCCCTCTGGCATCTGTTGCACCTGAAAATTTTTAGCTAATTATCTTTTGGGTTGCAGCATTCAGAACAGAGATCTATGTCTATTTTGGAAAGAGAGAGTTACTCGCTCTTCTCACTAATTAAAAAAAAAGAAGGTGAGAAGAGAGAGGCAATTAGGGTACCTTGTTTAGCTTGGTTAAATAAGCAGCACTGACAGGATTTTCTCTGAGGAACACTTGCAGAAGTGCTGTGGTCTTGTTGATATCGGATGGTGTTAACATTGGAACTGGACTGAAAGAAGCAGAGCTGATGTTGACTCAAAAGTATAGGAAAGATTGATTTTGGACAGACCTTTCAGTCTTTACTTATCCATCCATGACAGTGCTTATTAAAACAATTTGGGACTGCTAGTGTGAGTAAAGACCATTTATATGAATGAGCAAACTTCTAAGAATCTTCTAAGGTTCATATTTTGATTTCTGACCAGATCTTTTTCTTGGGGTGGTTGGTGACTGAACCACTTCACTAGAAGGCTCTGCAAGCTTATCCTTAATTCTGTATTGTTTGTAGAAAGCGATGATTACTTCTGAGAAGGAGATGAAGACTGTGCCAAGGACAGGGCATTGTGCTGTGCTGGAGCTTTGCTCATTCTTCCCTCCCACTTTGTTCCTTACTCATCACAATGGTTTCCTACAACACATTTATCAGCACAGGCCACTGCCTGTAAATAAGAGAGTTCTTGTCCTTTCCAAAAGCCAGAAGTACAATGTTATCTTTCCTCTTTCCCACAGAAGAGAGCCATTAGGAAATTCCTTGGTTGAGTTTGTCCCTCCTTGTTCCTGGATAATGTTGGAACCATTGTAAAAAGATGAGGCTTATGTTTCCTTCTGAAGATAGCAAACTCATTGATGCTTTGGGTTGATGAGCTGGATGTGCCCTGATGTGTTGCATCCTGTAAGAAGATGAGTATTCTGGGCTACTTCAGGGCTTGGGATTTCAAAAAGAATTTTGCTGGTCTGAGAACTGAGTGCTTGGTATTTTTCGGGGTGCAATACAAGGAAGCAGAGACCTGAATGTTAAATTTAGTGAAACATAATCTGGGGAGTCAGTCCATGGTAGTGGTGGTGATGTGCTTGCACTGGTTCATAACCATCAACTTTAGCATGCTCTGAAATTTCAGGCAGTGCCCAAATTCCCATGTGGGAATAACTCAATGTGTTTGGTTGAGCTGGTAAAATGCCAACTAACCAAACACATAGAGTAAGTGTTCCCTGCATCCTGCTGAGAAAAGGGAAAAAAACCCTGGAAAACTTTAAACGTGTTTATATATTTATACAGAAAAGAGAAAATTAAAAGTAAACTGCAACATAACACACACCTACACAAGTTAGATATAACAACAATCCTCTACCTCCCCCAAAACAGATCCCATCACTCTGGATCCATAAATTACCTCAAAAGATACCCAGCAAGGAAAAGAGAGAGAGAATAACAATAAAATGTTTACTTCACTGAACTAAAACAAAATGCGACATAGCAGCGCAGCAGCAGCAAGGCCCAGCACAGCAGGACAGTGGCAGCATGTCCCATTTCTACCTCGGCCATGATGGGTACTGAGAGAACTCCTCCTACTCTACTGTATTTATACTTGAGGTGACGTCAGAATATGGTATGGAATTCCATTGGCCAGTAGGAGTCAGCTGTCAGCTGCCTGACCCAGATCGAGTCAGCTGATAATCTAAGGCCTGCTCTGGAAACTAAAGCCTAAATTTAGGCCTAGCTAAACCCATAACAGTCAAGAAGGAGACCTCAGAGGTTTGGCTTTGTAAAGTGAAATGCAGTTCCTAGAGAAGGATCCTCCAGTAGTTCTCTGTTTCTCCATCTGCCATAGCCAGGAAGACAAGGAGGAACCCCCAGCTGAAACTGCCCTGCCATAACTAAGGGAGACTACTTTGGCTGTGGGGAGTGTCAGGGATGTCAGGAGCAAGAGAGTCACTTCTCTTGCTCATTCCTTTTTGCACCACTTTGATGTGGTTTTGCCCTGCCCAAATGTCCTCCCAGGAAATGGTGCTTTGTGGTCTGCTGATAGACATGTGCTGAACTCTGTCACTTGAATGCAGGATGCTTTGCAGCTCCCCTGATAGATCTGACAAGTTCGAGCTTCTCTCTCAGTCAGGCAGGTATTAATACTGTGCACATGAACAAACCCTGCAGACGGATAAAAGATTTTACTTCTCTCAAGTCACAGATTAACAACCAAACTATCCTCACTTACAGAAGTCATCCCCTGGGGTCAAAAGAACAATTTGTGTTATCAAGAGAGGCGAGACCTCCCAAGATGTGTCAAAATGATCCTGAGATGAAATTGCTGCTCTCTTCCCGAGAGGGCCCACAGCATCTCACAGGGTCAGCTCCATAAATTGTATGTTCTTCAGGGCAAGGACCTTGCTCTACCATTTGTCTGGGAAGCATGTGTTCGGTACGCCCTACCACAAATAATAAATAACCACTTCGGCTGCTGGCCGGGCTTAGGCTTATGAGTCAATTCCCCCTCCTGATTCATTTCTTGTTCCAAGATGCCAGCAGTGCAGTTTTACTGGAGTATGTCAGCAGCAGTGTTAGCCCCCTGCTCTTCCCTTGCTAACGGTAAGGCAACTGTCATGTCTTGTCTGCAGCATACTTTACAGCACCGAGGAAGAATATTAATAAGATTTCCAAAAGGCTTGCTGCCACTTTTGGTGGAAAGGTTTCCTATAGTGGATGTGTAGCAAAACTCCCAGGAGACAGGTGTAGAAAACCCTCCCACTAAGAAGAGCTGGTGTCATCCCATTTCATTGTCTCTGTGTCACTGCAACACCTCTGTGACTCTGACATGCTGCACTGTGCTGCTTTTCCTTGTGCTGCTTAATGTAATTTCCTTGGTTGAACATCTTTATTTTAGAATTGTATTAACTAGTTGCCTTATGCCTAACTGTTGACTATTTATGGTTTAAGTAACAATCTCCTTCCTGTTCAGAGTCAGCTAGACTTTTGTTTTCACCATTTGATTTTGCATCATATTTTAAAAATCCCCACTATTATATGCCATATTTCTATGCAGGTTAAGGGCTCAGGATCACGGCAGTGCAGGTTACAAGGAAGCCAGAAATACACCTCATCAGTGAGTAACAAACACACCTAGTCCAGGAGTCAAGAAAAGAACAAAGATGTAGAGAAGTCCAGTGTCAGGTGATGAGGCCTGAAGTTTACTAGACGTGTTTCTTCTGGGGAAGCTGGCAGAGACTCAGTTTACTACACAGTTGCTAGCAGTGCCTTTTGAAAAGCAGTCAGCTGTGGTTTCCTAGCTATGTCTCACTTGCTGCCATTGCACTTAAGCCTGTGCTGAGAGGTCCTAGAGTCTGACTAACTCCTGCACTGCTCTGGTGGGACACTGTGCTCCCACTGCCCCTTGGCAGGGTACATCCTCCTGTCCATGGGCAGATCTGGCAGGATGCAGCTCTGCCAGGGGCCCCTTACCTGGAGGTGCCTGGTGTCAGTGATAGGGGTCAGGCTGTCTTTTCCAGGTCTGCTCATGAAGACATCCCTTAAATGCAATCTACGCATCCTCAGTAAGGCTGTGGACATAAGTAGGGCTGCTTTCTAAATTAAGAAGCAAAGTGCAAAGAAAGAAGGCTTTTAAAGTAAAAAAAGCCCGTGATGTTAATCTTTGAAGAGGTCCTGTTAGATGCTCAGGACAATCCAGCCACTGCACTTGCAGGTCTTGACCTTTGTTATTTTTATCCTCTGTAGGGTCAGGGAGACAACTCTTACATGGAATTAGAAATCTGTGAGCTGGCTCTGTATTTGTAAGGAGATGCTCATCAGCTTGACCAACAGATTGCCATACTTTTTATTGTTTATTCATGTATCATATATATATATTTATACAGCTGAACAAGCGTAATACCTTAGAAAGTTTGACTAATGTATCAACTGTATCATCCAGACATAACTTCTAACATGGAACAGTGATATTGCTTGGTGTATTCAAATAATAAATCCCTAACTACTGTGTAAGCCACACTGCATTTTTGTTTCATTTTGTTTTTAGATTGAAATCAGAAAGCTAATGTACATGAGTTGGCCTGTTCTGAATCTTTGTCATCTTAGACAGCCCTGCTTATTGCCAGCTCATTTCACAGAGATCTATTTCAAATCAACTCATAAATTATTAATAGTACATGTGTAGGTCAGAGAGATGCTAACCCTGACAATCACACCCTAATATTCTCTCTTTAGCATCAGAAATAAGAAAGGAGATGTGAATAATCAATATTCAACAACCATAGTACATCTCATACAGATATGGTATATGCACTTAGAAAAAAAAAACACATCTTTGCAAAACCTGTCAGGCTGGCATTAATCTTGCATGATGAATAATGTGGCAATCTATGAATTTTTAACACCTTTAAAATGATAAAATTGTGGGATGTGATATGCAAAAGTAAATTTGTTCAAATTGGAGAATATTTTTGATCAAATGGAGATATTGAATAATGTGTAGAAAAATATTTAAACATCAATTTAAACTGCACAGCAGGCAAGACAGTTTGTACGGTTTTGTGACTGGGAGCAGCTTTCTGTCACAAATAATTTGCCTGCAGATTTAATTATAACTCAAAGCTTAAGCAGTAACTCTTCTGAGAAGAGCCCTCACTCTGGAGGCCCGGAACAGTTCCCAGGGCTGTCTGGCAGCTCTCACCCGCCAGCCATTGCTGGCATAGGAAGGGCCACATGGTTTCTTGCTTTGCCTGGTTCCTGCTGTGCAACACTTTGATCAGAAAACCCCACCAAAACCATTGTAGGATGCTTCCAGAGAGGTTGTCACACAGTGGCAGAAAGGAGCAGGAGCAGAATTTCACCTTTTATTTACGACAGAGCTGAATCCAGGAGGTGATGCACACACTGGGCTCTTGGCTACCCCTGGGCACTGCCAGCTCTCCTCAGTGGGCAGGACCAGGCTCTTGCTCAGTTAATAGGTGATAGGTGGTAGAGGGCAAGTTTGGGTTTCCAGTATGGAAAAAGATGAATCACTAACACATAGGAAATAATGGGATGGATGCTGTCTTACCTGCAGTTCAGTAGAAATTTGTTGTTGACATTCATGGGGACAGGATCAGGCTTTACATTAGAAGTCGACTTGCTCTGAGATTGCCTGACAAACAAAAAACGAAAATGCTTCATTTAGAAACTGTCAAAAAGTAATTACTAACCTTTTATACTTATTAAAATTGCTATATGAGTTTCTGTAAAAGGACTGGAGAGCAGCTGGACATTTTAATTTTCACTCTGTGCAAAATCAAAATGACACTCAAGAACTTTACCTATTTTTTAAAATCCTTCCAATGAAAGAATTTTATTTCATTTTTATTGAATGGAAAAATAAAATGTGTTTGTTTCCTCAGATTTGAGGAGAATTAACATGTATCTGATTGTTAATATTTGATCCTTCTTTAATTATTTATGGTATCAAGGAATGAATCTGTCAAGTAAATAATGAAATGCGTACATGCAGCATATGTAATTAGGTTAGGTGCATAAATCCAAAGTGTTCACTTTACAGTTGTCAGTGCAAAATTTATTAATAATGAGAAATGCTAAGTGAAGAAAATTCCTAACAGTCTACTCATTAGTGTAGGTTAGAGCAGTTGCTGAAAAGGAAAGTTATCATTCCCTTCTTACTGCATTTTATCATTCCGGAATGTTAGTAAATGATTATATATTTTCCTTATCTCTGCTGTAAGTGTGTAATAAGAGCAGTCTTTAAGTTGTGCTGGGAAGGTGCACTTTGTCATCACTCTGCAAACAGACAGCTATCAAAGTAGAGGGGTTTTGCAGCTTTGTGTCATTTAAAGCCAGTGTTATACCCCAGTCTTGCTTTCCTTAGGACACGGGAGTTCCTATGTGTTTAAAAGGGATGAACTGCACTATATTTATCTCCTGGTATTTTAAGGACTGAGAGTGATGAATGAATGCTAACACACAAGTGCATACATGAGTCTACATTTGTCAGGGGGCTAGGACAAGGCAGCACAAAATGGTGGGCGATGCAGTGTGTGTTTGCTTGTGTTGTGTGTCATCTCCTGCATTAGCAGAAGTCACACAGCCACAATCTCGACACCACTATGCATGTCTGCCTATAATATACACATATTAGAAAAGCTCAGCTTTTAGCAGTCCAAGTTTGTACCCTGGTGTAACAACCATGAGATGATCTATTTTGAGTGGAGTGCTGCATCTTAGTCCTTCTTGGGCCATGGGTGATTTGGTCCACACAGTCACAAACCTTAATGCCAAGGGCAGTGACCTGAGCAAGGATCTGTGTGGCTGTGCCTGGACAGAGGAGTATGAGGCAAACTAATAGGCTTTAACAATGGGACTATGGCCCATGTCACTCTTACTACCCCTTTGCCTTAGCTTGCTATCAAGTTGTTTCTGCTTTTTGCAGATTAAGGGAAAAATGGTTCTCATTAATAAAAAAACAAACAAAATTAATCTGTGAGTTTATTCCTTCTGGGTTCTGAGAAATATGTCTGAGAGAGATGAAAACACCTGTTTGAGACAGAGAACTGTCATTTTGGGACCACAAAGAACATTTCTCAATCCCAAAAGGCGTTTTTTAGAGCTCACTCTCTGAAAGAAGATTTGATTGCTAAATGTATATTTAAAACAATATTTCAATATAATTTTGAAGCTTATCATTATTACAAGTGCTTCATGGGCTAATTCGCTGTATCCAAGGATAGGCATTCACCCCAGCTCACTTTTTCTGTGGAAAATTAGATATCTAGTCTCAATTAGTCATCTGGGCTCTCTCCACACTCATTGAGATTCATTGCAGCCTGAAACTGGTGCTTGAGGCTAAGCCCAGGATACAGGAGGTGAATCATTCTCTGAAGACATCGGCTCTCTTCTTGGGCTACAGAAGGCTGATACTGAAAGCCTAACTTTTAGGCTGCTAAATGAGATGAGCTGAATCCCACACCATGCATCTGTGCTGCATGTGACTTCTACTCGGGATATTAAAGGGAACGCCATCACACGATGACCCTAAGGTAGCTGAAGCTCTTGGAGACCGACCACACAACCATAGCAAAGTGCTTATGCTGGCTGTGCCTTATTTCTCCAAAACATTAAAATAAAGAAGACTGGATTTGCTGATCAGCAGAGGCTGAATTAAGACGGGGCTGTCACTGAAAGCCCCCAGCCTGAAGCTGTATAACTGTATATCCATATCCCTCACTTGTGCTGGCCTCAGCATCCACATAGCACAGCAGGCAGCTGCTTTGAGAGCTGATTTGGCTGAACACAAGTCTTTGGGAGGTGTTGTAGGGTAACTTTTCATTTTTAGAGATCTAGCTGACCATGCAGCCCCACAGTCACTAGTGCTGGCGCAAGGGAGAAAGAAGATGGGAAGGCAGCAGTTGCAGCATTGTGAAGCGGCAGGGTTGCTACTGCTGGTAGTGATGCAAAATTAAACGGATTGTGAAATGGAACCCTGAGCAAAAGGATGCTGACAGCTATTCGTTAAATTTTGTATCACGCTGTTAGATTTTAATCACAACATTTTGGATCAGAATCACAAATCCTCTTATCTGCCGTAAGAGCTTCTTTCAAGCTTAACATTTTTATGCCCAATATAGGATGCAACAATATTCATCTCTGCTAGTCAAGCTTAGAAATGCATTAAACTGTCCAACCAGAAAATCGGGAACAGGCATTTAGTGATGCAAAATGGTCATTCTGCAACCTAATGCCTAAGGGACAGATCAATCATCACAGACTCCGACTTCTGCCTGAAAAGACCAATTAGGTGACTCTGCCTATTCAACTATCAATACAGGATTGCTCCCAACAGGATATTCCCCTGTGCTTTACCCACTCTAATTTTAAATTACTCAAGTGCCAAGACTTCTATCACTTCCCTGGGGTGACCATTACACAATTGAAGGCCTCACTGTGAGGAAATGTTTCCTGATATTCTGTCACAATTTTAGTATGCTTAGACTCATCCCTTCTTACCTAGTTACACATTCTTGAACAGCTCTACCTTCTTTCATAGCCATGTCATTGCAAAACATAATGAGACCAGGCATCATGCCTCACTCATGCTTTTTTTTTTTGGTATGATGATTCCTAGGCCTTAAACACAGAAAGGAAAAGTCAATTATTTCAACCACAAGTATTATTATTGGTGGTGTTCCAGTACTGAGGTTCTCTGATCATTCAGCACTGAACAAAGTGGCTACAAGAAGAGTTTTCTGCACACATCATTTGAGAAAGGATGATAAAGGCTGAATAAAGGGAAGTCTAGGAAAAAAACCCCACCAGCTTCAGGTGCTAGGTACTGCTGTGGAAAGAGGACTTGCTGCTCACACATGAGAGTCCCCTAACAACAAACAATTAGGATAAAATTCCTCACAAGAAGACCTTAAGGCTTACTCTGTATTTTGAGATTTTTGTAGGGAGGTAAATGCCAGAGCCTAGTGGGTTGTGACTGTTCAGGAAAGAGGCAGCAAAACCGTGCCGCAGTCCAGTGCTCTCAGGCACTCCCAGGTGCCCTTGCTCCAGGGAATAAGGCTTGAGTGTATCTTGTATAGCAGGAAAAGACTTGTCTCCAAACATCTTTGGCAAATAAATGACAGACCTCCTCCTCAACAGTCTCTTCATGCTCAATAAAGGGGAAATAATATTACATTCCTACTCCTTTCATCTGAATCATTGCCATTTCGAATTTTGGGTGGATTCAGGATGAGCTTTCACAAAGTCATTGCAAGACCTTTCAGCCTGCTTTAGGTAGGATTTCTTTTTGAGTTTTTCCCCCACACAGTGAGTGTTGCATAGTCAAACCATTCATCTGTTTTATCAGACAAGCAGAACTGTGAGTCTGATATCTTTAAAAAAAAAAAGATACAGTTCTCTGATTAACTGAAGAGTAATAGCATGGAATTCTAGTCTCCAATAAGTAACATATTGATGCTTATGTCTAATTTAATCAGCATCAGGGGGGTCGGGGATGCCTATTCCTTCACCATCAGTTATACAGCAGTTCAAGGTGATAAATCCTATCTGCAGAATGATATTCCGTCGACATTTCTATAATATTAATTAGATAACCGTGTCAGGCTGTAGGAAATTTGCTTAACATTCATTAGAAATTTCTTATAGATAGATAGGCTTCCCTCCCTCCTACTCCCCCCGCTTTCTTTCTTCTGTGATTGACAGATGAGGTCAAGCCAGAGACAGCCCCCCTTCTCTCCCCATGCCTGAAGAGCCAGGTCACTGGACTCCATAATGCATGGGGAGTGGGAGGGTAGGATTATGCTTTGAAGAGATATCCTATTAAATTGGACAAAAGCTCGTCTGCCTCCAGGCTCCATTGCCAGGTCTTTTCAGCCTGCAGCCAGCAAGAAGAATGCAGGCAAGTGTACAACGCAAAAGCCATTTGCATTACCCTGCAGTCATTTTTATATGTGTAGGTAATGAAGTTGTCAGTGGAGCCTCGAGTGTGGCAGAGCCTGATATTCAAATAGACCTGCCAGCTCTCCCCCCTCCTTGTCACCGCCCTCTGCTCCCCACTCTCCTCCCATCCCCACAGCTGATCTACTGACTCCCTGGATTACTGCTTCGCTGGTTCCCCCGACTGTGCTTGCACTCTTGCCCCTGTCAAGAGCTTTTGTTTCCAAGTCAGGGAACAGGCAGCTTCAGCTGCCTGCACACTGCTGCCCGCACTCCCACTCTGGCCTGCATGCACCGTGCTGCCTGCACACACAGAGTGTCACAGACTGACTGATGATGAGTGGCAAGTGCCTCGGATAGTCATGCCATGGCCCTGCCTGCAGCAAGCCTGCAGCAGCAGTCCTGCCAACTTTGCAGGGAAAGCTCCCAAAGGCACCATATTAACCCAGCTTGAACACTGGGGACATTTTGTTGTGGTCAAACAAAAGACAAAGGCTTCACATGCCAGTAGATTCTCCAGGTGAGGTGGCATGTTCATGGTTGGCATGCCTACTGTGCCCTTTTGCTGTGGAGGGGCAGAGCACGATCCAAACTGTGCTTGCAGCTGGAAGAGAGGCAGCAACCAAGTGGTACACAGCACTCGTATTCACCAGTGTTGAGGGGACTTGGCAAAGGGCCTTGCAGACATACCTTGTCCTCATAAAAGAAATCACAGGAACATAAATAAAAAGGCAGCCAAAAGTGGCCTTTGGTAAATTTTACTTACATTTGGGGTTAAAATATTTAAAAATTCCCTGTGGCAATGCTGCCTGGTAAGCAAAAAGTTTGACTCAAGTACATTAGCCTTGGAAACTAGCATTGACTAAATATAGGGCTGGGCTGTCATCTGGTGTTAACTGGCACAAACCTACTGAAGTCAATGGAGTGACAGTGATTCATACCAGGATGAAGGTTGGAGGGTTGGATACTTAAAAGGAAGGTTTCCTTTTCTCTGCTTTCAGCAACTGGACCCACTTGTGGTCATAATCTGCAGGAGCAGATCATAGCTTCTAGGCTTGATGGAGAGATGTCACTAGGTAGATACGCATCTGCAGGCTGTCAAATATACACTGTGAAACTGAAGACAATTTAAAAAAAATTCATCACCCTGGTAAATATTTAGCTGCCTCAATAGTCTCATTTTTGGATCAGCATCTTATCCATTATTTGCAGAAAAGGATACTTTCTGTGTTCTTATGAAAATGATCAATGATCCTTTAGCACAGGAGGCCTTTGGGATTAATTTATTTTGTAAGCAGTGTACTAAAAAGACTGGTTCAAGCATTTTTTAAAAACTTACAAGGGGGTCAAAACCACAAAGATTTCAGCAGCAGCATTTTTTGGCCTTTGTTCTTACAATGAGATTTTGAAAAATTCTCCAGAATCCCAATATGCTCCAAATCTTCATGGCATGATGCATCATTGTGCCACTGGAATTCATATGCCTTCAGGAGCTTCTTTTTGAGCAAACTGAAATTTATTTAAGAAAGTGAACTTAACATTTACAGTACAACACTTAGCCTACAAGTATTTCCAGTATACAGGGCTACTCTAAATGCACCAACCTGCAGATTAAAGGCTCCCTGAGTATAAATTGGCATGATGCACTGTAAATGATTCACAAATGGAGGAGTCCCTAAGTGTGCATTGACTCACTACACCATAACGTCTCCTAGAGAGATTTTACAGCATCGTATGCCAATGATCCATGGATTAAGGACTCCCTAAGTGCACATTGACACGATAGACTGGAGTTGTTTTGGTCTATCGTGTCAATGATCCGGTGATAATGACAGTGTCCTTTGCAGATCCACTGAGACCAGAGTTGTTGTGGTTCCTAATGCAAAAGCCAAAATTGTCCCACTTAAGTCATCTTGACTATTTTGGGTGCTACAGGAACATGGACAATATTTTCACCATGTCTGCCTCCTTCATATCAATTGAACAATGTCTTCAGCAGTGCAGTTCTGTAGTCTGGATCACTCCTGTATATGTATATGCATATACAGGTTCATAGGCAAAACTGTGGACAAGTGCATTATAATTCACATTATAAAAGCATATTTCTTTCTTCATACGGAGGAGGATTCTCATACTAAAATTTTGTCCCTGCCATTCAGGATAGCAAGGCTCAAACTGCGGGAGAGTCCCTCTAGATACAGATCAGCTTCCTATGCAAAAGAACAAAGCTCTCTCTATTACAGAGTAGGATGGGGAGGGAAAATGAAGACCCAAATCATAATAATGCCTAGTTATTCTGTTACTTGCTTCTCAGAAAATTCCTCTCCCACAGTTGTAAACCTTCCCTTGAACAAAGGGGGAACTTGGGATGTAAAAAATTGAATTTGGTAAACCTGTGACCACAATGCAACTGGGACCATAACACAGGCTTTTCAAATACATCTCAAACCCAACACGATGGTTTAACAGGTTGGGGATAAATAAGACTGTGTAGTCCTTGTGCCGTATCTGTGGAGACTATGCAAAAGAAGACAGGAGGCCTTCAGAGACAGGTAAGAAGGGAATATTAACGAATGTTTATCAACCAGAAATTGTCTGGCATTTGCAAGCATCGTGAGTCACCTTTCTCCCCTTGTTACTGAAGCTTTAGAATTGCTAAGGCAGAGGAAAAGTTAAGATGACAAAATATCAGGTTGCAAATGCAACAGTAGGAGAGGCAGAGTCAAAAGCATTAAAAAAAAACCCCAAACCAACCAAACAAAAATTGATGGAGTGAAGGTAGGAAAAGGTTGTCTCACGGTCATGATTATCTATCTGCTCCACCTGTCTGGTTCTACATGATCCCATTCAAACAGAAGTCCTGACCACGCAGGTGAAAGTAGCCAGATGTTTAAGCCACATTTTATGTTGGGAATTTCCCTTCTGAACCTGCTAAAGCAGATATTTCAAAGAAGACTCCTGAGTTGGCTTTGTATTTTAAATCTTGGAGTTGTTTCTTCTCCAGAAGAAGGAATGACACAGACGGCTTATGGAAAAGGCCAGAATAAACACTGTGCATTTGATGGAATCATGAAGAAAAAATGGAAAAGGGAAGTTGCCACAGATACAGTGAGTGCTGCTTCTGTAGAAGGAAACACGGGCACAATTATGGAAAGTTTCACTGGAACAGCAATTGCTAAGTATAGAGCACTTGCCCTGTTAATGCACTTAGAGTGGGCCAGATATTTTTATCATTTGCAGGTATATCTGTCTTTTGTGCTAGAAAACATGTTGGGGAGCTTAATTATTTTAATAAATAAAGGTGATATTGAAGGTTCCAGGAGATGATTGAAAAAAGAAAATATAATATTTTAAATATACAGTTAAAATTGGAGTCATATCAACCTCCACAGAGCTATCTCAGAAGAAACTCATAATACTCTGAATACATTTAATTGAAAAAGAAAGCAAGACTTCGATTATGATTACAGTTTAGATGAATATATTATACATTGACAACTGGATCCTCTGGTGAAAGGCTGCTTTAAAGTGCAATATATTGGCTTTTCAGGTCTACTGATGTACCATTTGCTGAAATGTTTAAATTCCTTGACTTCTGGCAGTCGAGTAAAAGTACATATTAAGAATATTAATAGTATTTCCACCTTCTGCACAATTTTACCTTCATAAAAAGCAGTCTGACCTCATTTTATCTTCAGAGGTAAGTTACATACTACTGAGAAAACTAAAAAAAAAACCTTAAGAGAACTGAGAAAGGTCCACACGTCATCACTGGTGTTTGGTAGTTTAAATCCAAAATAGCTTTCAACGTTTATAATCCTGAAATTACAAATTTAATGGATTTTACCATTTTATTGGAAGATATCACTTTATTTATAAGACACATACAACCACTTTAATCGTGGTTAAGAGGATGAATCATTTTATTTGCTAATGCATGAGGTAAAAGTTTCCTCTTCCCAGGATATTACTAGCTGATTTTCAAAAGTGACCTACTCCAGTCTCCCCATTCCTAGAAGTTCCCTCTCCGTGAAGGTCTGACAATTTTTCATGATGGGTGTGGAGATCTTGAGTAACAGAAATTATGGCAAATGTTCATAATGCTAGTGGTTCATGTCAAGAAATACAAAACAGAAAAGATTGTAAGCAGTTGTTCAACCAACTTCTCCCTCTGCTACAGAAAGTCAACTGGTAGACGGTGTCTGGTGCAAGGTAGTTACAATGGGAATCCTTGCTTGGACAGCAAAGTACAGATGCAGCAGGAAATCAGGGTATTGGGTGACCTGTTTTGGGCTGCAGGCTGGCACACATCACAGTTTGCAGAAGGCAGAAGTAAAGGGGACACTTCCTAAAGAATTACTGGGATTGCAAAATAATTGGGTGGTCTTCCAAAATGGGAATACAACTTTGGAAGTGCTGTTCACAACACATATCTTTGACTGCTTTACAATCTACCTCCACACAGATGCTTAAGAAGCCCATCTCAGCTGATTATGCTAATGTTCAGGGATTCCAAATACTGGGGCAGTGTCCTTGTTGCATTTAAGGAGAAACCTTGGGACCTGATTCTAGGTGAGACAAACCATGATTTTCTTTATTATTCATGCAAATATCCCTAGCATGCCCTGTATTCTCCCATCTTGATAATTAAAGACACTTTTTCTGCTCAAGAACTTTTCTTCCACTAATCTTAGCTCCATTTTGAGCCACTCTCCCTCTTCACTCCTTTGTTCATAAACATGTGCATTGTGAAATTGTAGTACCAAAAAGAAAAATAATTAAATAAAATACTGCCTACAGTATTTACTACTTTTAAAAGTAACTTTATAATTGTTTTCATAAGCTAACCAGAATGAGCTTCTTCCATGCCTTGCTCTGAGGCACTTTTGCCACTTCCTGGTGTATATCACCCAGGCTGACTGAAGTCCAAGGGTTCACTATTGTTACGTTCAGTAAGGCTGGGGTAAAGCACAACAAATGGTACCTGTTTCTGTAGAGAAAGATGAAGAGTGAAGGCAGCAGGAAGACACAGTTCTAAATTTCTATTTCTGCCCCAGGCATACAAATGTTTAAATATTTTTAGCTGTGGATAGTTATATGTGCTATGTGTACCTGAACAAGTAATATCACCCAACAGCAGTGTATATGCAGGATAAACAGTCGGTGCTGACCACACGCTTTATGTTCTTTGGGGTTTTACTTGATATGTACTCTACTCTGACCCCCAGGACTGAACACCTATTAACAAGTGTATCAGGTACATTCCTGGAGCTTATCTTCTGGTTTGTTTTCCTCCAAAATTAATTCAGTGCTCCAAGACAGTTTTGCAGCATGATCCAACATGAAGTAAATGGGGACAGTCAAGAGATTTTTGCTTTTGCTTCTGCACGCTCCTGCTACAATCTGAAACACTGCCATTGATGAACCCTGTGTCATTCAGCCCTCTTCCAGCTGAAGCAGCATAAGCCCCATGGTTTCATCTCAATATAGTGCATAGTCTGTACTGCTTAGCACAGCCCTGAACTATTATTGCTCAAAGAATACCAGCAACTGCAAACCACCAGCTCTTCATATCTGGGTGAACAATACACTGGCAAACTCCTCTGGCTTATGGCATCCCTAGTACCTATTTGATTTCCATATCAATCTAGCCTGGCTTTTGTCTTCTACCACAGTCCACAGAGTTTATTCTTAAGCAAGAGTTCTATGAACACATACATATACACACACACACGTATAATTTTACAGCAAATTCCTATTTTTCTGAAAATGTTCCATGTAGAGATGCCCAGTATGCTTTCAGTAGCACCACTTAGTATCTGAACAGGGCTGAAACTGCCCTCATCAGTAGCTGTAGGATACACTGGGGACAGTCACTACCTATCTCCTACTGAGGTTGCTCCTAGATATACTGCACACTTCAGCCAGTTTGGGGAGAATAGTGCTTTTCTTTGCAATATTAATGGGAAATTATGCAAAAGTATAAAACCTAACATGGATCTGATGCAGCCCATAAAGAATCGAAAGGCCAGAACAAGAATTGCATTACCTCTGCTTGAGAAACCTAGCCAGTGCCAGTTACTACGGTTGTCAAAATCATGCTGCAAATTAGAGCCTCAGCTCTCAGCTGTTAAAGAATAAAAGAATATGGCCACAGTGCTGATATATGTGGAAGAATTCAAAGCCCAAGTAGGAAATAGATGGAGAAATAAAGGGAAAGCAAAAAGGAAAAGGAAAACTTCTTTGTTGATTTCAGTTTGACACTCAGGATCTAAGTGGATCTGAGAGAGTCAGGTCAGGAAAGGATCTGAAGCTCATTTTTCCTCAGAAGTGAGGAAGAGAAAAGCGATATGATTGGGCACTAAAGAATGAATACAAGAAATACATCTGTGCCTCAGAAGGATTTTTTTTCTCAGATGATAAGACCCACTTTTCAGTGGGTTTCTGGAGAAAAGAGCTCTCCAGGGACTGGGAACACCTTCTGACACACTCAAGGATAAAGAGTGTATGAGATGCATAGGAAGATGGGTGGAGTGAAACTCAGTTATCTATACATGGTTGTCTTGTTCCATTGGAGATGTCTTTAGCCACTTCAGGGGTCAGTTCAGGCTGGATGGGGTGACACAGGAGCTGTGGGAGACCTATGCCCATCTGTAGTGTCAGCTAAGGCTATCCCATCTGCCCAAGGGCATTTCATGTGACATCAGCCCTCTTATCTGGGTAACAGAATCAATCCCATAAAAAATGCACTTGTTGCAAAACTAGTGGTCTGCATGTGCAATTTATAGCTGTCCTAAGAACCTTTAACTTCTGTACACATGCCTCAGATAAATATAACCTGAATAATACCCTTCTTTTTTTTTTTTTTTACCTTCCGGATTTTGACCTTTGTACCCTTAGTATTTAATTTGAGATGCAAGGAACCTGGCTTCTTTATACAGGTGAAAACTAGACTAAACGTTTTCTTTATGAAAGGTCTTTCAAACATTAGCTGAATAATTTTCCTCCATTTGACCATCTGAGTAATTACTTTAGAATGTCCTCTCCTGTACTGCTTTGCTGGCAGTCAGACCTCTGTAATAAAATGTTATGTTCAAAATATATTTTAGAAGAAAGGTATATAATCCTATTAATGGATTTCTTTAAATTTTCTATGTGTTTTGCAATGAAATGAGCATATCTGTACCAATATCTAAAGTTCTGTTTCAGGATTTATGCACTCTTAATGGATAGAAATTATTTCTTTGGATGATGTAAATATCCCAAAGATTTAACGAAGCCATAAAAACATTCATTAGACTTCTGTAATTAGAATTATAGTTATGAAAGCTTCAGAGTGCTAAATATACCTGCAGTATTTAATAGTTTCAAATTTTTAGTAAACAGCCTTCATCTAGGGAGGGGGAAAATCAGAGCTGTGGTGGTAGAATTCACCTGTAAACTGGTGAGAGGGCTCGCTTCCTCTCAAACTGGGAAAATAACCTGTGAAACTGCATTTATGGAGACCAGCTCCTCCAGGCTACCTGCAGCCTTCCAAGATCCTCTCTTTGGGATTGCTGTGGAGCATGCCTCAATTGTATGACATCTCCAGCTTACAACAAAGACTTGGATAGATCCTTCATTTCTCAGGATAATGTTTCCTTGATGTCAGATAAAGCCCACAGTTATGTTTTGGAAATTGCTCAGAGGTCTTGAGCAACCATGTATGCAAATGTTGGGGCTGAATCTGGCCCTAACTTCTCACTGTAAGTGGAGGAAGGTAACACTTTTTAATGACTGTTGCAAACCAAGTAATTTCTCTGAGTTTCTTCAGGCCTCTTTGCTCCCATGCAAATGTTTTCTCTGTTTTCTATGCAAAGACCAGCAATGACACAGAGCCCAGGGATGACGTCTGGGAATCCAATCAGAAAACCTGCATAAAGATGAAAGGTCTTACCAATGAGAAGTGAGCTTGCTAAACTACACCTTTCAATGAATTCAGACAAAACTGAAAAATGTTGTTGATATCAGATCCTTAGGCTGATTACTGAAGTGTTCGATTTTTCAGCATGTCAATTCATCACTGTCTCCCTGGTTATATTTAACACTTTCTCCTGTTTCCATCCTGCCTGCTGAGATAGGCAATCTCTGTCACACGGTATCTGCTTCACCAGAAGGTCAATAGACCATTGTGGAGGCCCATGAGTCCTGTTCCCAAGTCACCTTGATTCTCTCTACGATATTGCTGACGGCAGGTGGAGCTTCCATGTCTTGCGGCATCTAAAATATTAATGAGATTAGAACTTCCATCCTTCAAACAGTTCAGTGCTTCCTTTTCAGCGCTTTGCAATTTTGCATCCAGTCCATGGAATGCAAAACCTGGGTAGTGATGGTTGCTGCCCTGTGCTGGTATTGCACAAATGTTGCATTGGTTACACTGGTGTTCATTTTCTTTGAGAAAGTGCCACTTTGCATTTTATACTAGCCACAAGTTCAAAATTTTTGTGGAAGATAGTAAGCTTTGGATAACTCAGTCCGGAGCTGAGAGATTTGGCTCTACATAGTTTATATTTTGTTACAGCTCATCAGTCCTGGCCAAATTGTGCAAAATATAAATATGGAAATGGTAGCTCACAACTTCCATGTACACTAGCCTGCTTTTGGGGTTACTTGTGAGGATTTCTTAGGCTTCCCTAACTCAAGCCTGTTGGAGACTACCTGTGGTACCACCACTGTGGTATGGGACTGATGAGGATTAAACAACCTTCTCTGTTATTTCACTGTCAGTGAGGGGACAGAGCAGGGGCACAGCCTGTTAGGTTGCCTCCCTGTTTTTGTCAGATTATTTGTCATTGTATACCTGGATCCTGGACGCATATGTGCACATATGCACATATACAGCTTTTCAGATCAACTTATAAATCAGTCATTCATGGATTAAAATGCATTTGTTGTTGGAACTTGCTGATAGCTTAGCACAAAGTAGCTTCACTGGTTTCCTGGATGGGGATTACTTTTCCATTGTGAATCTTAAACCAAATTCTGGATCTGGATCATTCTGGATGTTAGGGGAATCACTTTTTGATATTTGTCTTCTTCCCTTTGGAAAATGATAATCACACAACTTGCATAGCTTTGTAAAGAGCTTTGAGATCTATGGGCGAGACACAGTATAGGTATTCTAAGCATGATTTATTTCCTTGCTGGGCCTATCCCTAAATGGCTTATTGAAGAAACAACATTTATAAATATGCATAGCTTCCTGGTATAGAATTTTTCCTATTCTTTTCAGAATATACAGGCTAAGATGTTATTATTCACTTTTCCATTTTTAGAATCAACGATTAAATTGCACTGCACTGCTATGTTGTAGCAATTAAAATAACTACTGTCTACTTGGCAGTCCTTTAATGGGAAATGAAATTCGCTTTTAGCCATATATCATGGTAATACATATATCATATGGTATATAACTTAGATCATTTTGGAGCACAGTAGCAGTATTAGTTCTTATTTCCTACCTAACCATCATTACAAGCATCAGTTTTGTTAATTAAGAATTTTAAGCCCTGTGAATTTATAGTACAATTATGTTTTACTTCATAAGTAGGTCTTTACCCCTCTACGACTATCAAAAAAATGTCCACTTCTATTAATTTCTGGTGGTTTCAAAGGCTGATGAAATTATGGATGAAGATTTAGCCTTTTGTCTAAGCTTTACTCACTGTGTGTCAGCTGTTTGTCGGCAAAACATAACAGTGAAGACTTTTGACTTAAATCTTTTTTTTTTTAAAGAAAAGCCAATTCATCAGGTAGGAAAGACTGCTGCTCGCACTCTCAAGTCCTGCCAAAGACAAATGGCTGTAAAAATTTAAAATCAATCATTAACAGATTAGCTGTTGGTCCAAAGTAAATAGCAATCAGCTTATTAGGCATCAGGCAGAGTGAGATAAAGGGGAAGAGTTATTGAAAATGAGGATGTTTGCTGGGGCTGTGCTGATGGAGCAGAACAGGGAAAGGCTGTTTCTTTGTTGCTCTAATTACAAATGGAAAATAACCTACAGTGCTGAACAAGTTGAGCTCCCTAGCTGAATTGAACGGAGCATAGTTCTTATGTTCTACATCATGGCTTGATTTATCTTGATTATCAGTATTTCACACTATTTCTTCCCTCTCCAAAAGACCCTGCTTGGCATTCCCTCATTCTGAAGCAAATGGAATTTTTGGTTCTGCAAAGAATGGGGTGTTGAGGGGAGAGTTGCCACAGGAGAAATGCCCTCCTCATCCAAAAATACAATTTCCATACAGGAAATTCCTCTCATATGATGGAATTTTGTTCTTAACAGGGTTTCATTATGGTTAAGCTACAGATTGCTCGTGACTAAATCATAGCCAGCTTTGTGCTATGGTTGTATTTGAACACAGTGAAATTCTGCAGAGCAGAAAAATTCAGAACACTGCAGATGTTGCAAGAGGAAACGGGGAGGGAGAAGGAGTAGGAGGTCAAAAAGGCTGAGAAAACAGAAACAACATAAGTTGGGTAGGAAGCAAAGCTGAGGGGAAAGAATACAAACAATAGCTGAGAGTAAAAGGAGATGAGGAAGCAGAAAAAACAAAGAAGTAAAGTAGGAAGTAGAAGGAAATGGGTACTTGTTGATGACAAAAACTCCCTTTCATCATATAAACACTGAAATGTTTACATAGAGAGTAACTGATCATTAGAATGATTTACTAGGAGTGGGGGCCATTTCCTTATGACTGATCATGTGAAATCCAGACTAAGATGCTTTTCTAAAAAAATAGGATACCTGAAAATTGTCTCTTCATTGTTTTGAGCCCAGTGAATAGAAAGCTGGTCTGTAAAGAAATCTGGAAATGGCACCTTTCTATTAATGTCATGATTCCACATGGTATATATGTGAACCCTCAAACAGTGCATGACCTGTAGGTAGCCTTAGAAGAATCACTGCCCACCAGCCTGGTGCAACCTCTGTACCCTGGGCATAAGGTTACACATTGCTGCCTCCTCCTTAGCATCCTCCCTGTGTGACTGACCTCTGCCTCTTGACTGCATGGACGTCACACAGTGCCAGCACCAGCTTCAGCCCCTCTCAGCTAAACTGGCAACACTTCAGCCAGCTTGATTTGAACAGAGGCCCCTTCATCCAAGCCCCAATATAGTTATATCATTCCCAGTTTCATGTATGGGGCCACTGCTCAGCCCTACAGGAAGATAGTAGTAGTCCACGAAGCCACGCTGGCACTGGGATGGTTTCTTGTCCTGGTGCAGAGCTTCAGTGCAACAGGGGCACATCCTCAGCCAGGTCTCCTCTACCAAGCACAATGCAGAGGTCAGACACAAAAAAGTGGGGATCCTTTTAGCACAATTTCTTATTATGAAAAAAAAAAAGACCAAATGAGTAAGCTTCTATAAGCTCTTTATTTTTTCCACAGGAAACTATATGTAGGGCTTGACAGACGAAAAGCTATTCTGGTACTCTAAACTTTTCCATTAAATAGATGTGGAAAAACATGAGTGGAGGTACTTACTTTCCACCTTTTACATTTATGTTTTTTGCTTTTAACCCTATTTCTTACGAATAAAAATGCAAAGTGTCTATCTTCCATTCATTTTCTACTGCTTTTGCTTTAATTTACTGTCAAAAATATTGAAGCAAAAATTCATAAAATGACACAAATGTGATTTCAACAGATTAAAAAAAGCAAGAAGTCTCAGAAAAACACATCCTAATGATTATTTGCCAATGTTTGCATAGAAAAGAGCAGTCAGCTGAAACGACAAAGTAGCAGAGGCCTCTTGTCCACATGCTGAAATGCCTGGATAACTTACACAGAACAAAAATTACTTTTCTGCTTGCAATTTGTGGAGTCCTGGGACAGCAGCCCACACCTGGGGGCGACATAGCTGTGCCAGTTTGTCATTCTTGAGCTGTTTCTTCAAGTACCAAAGAGCAGAGGAGCAATGCTGTTTTCTGTCTACAGCAGGAATTTTAAAAATTATTTACAGTGGGTGGAAGACAGCAGCAGGAAGAGCATGGGGATGCTGGTGCAATGCTATAGACATTGGTGCTACCAGGAAAAAGAGCAAACTGACTTGCAATAGGAATGGTAGTGTTGCAAATGTAGAGGGAGGGACATTTTCTAGTGTCGTCTTTGGCCTAAAAGAGATCTGCATGCATATCACTCAAGTGAATGCAGATTGTAGCACTGTCTAGGGGGGGCATATCTCAAGATAGATTCTTGTCTTCTTCCTTTTCTAAGTATTGGTGTCCTCCACTTTGCAGTATGATGGAAGCTGTGCAGTGAATTTTGTGCATTTGCAAAATTTATGTCCCTGACGAAAATTGCCAGTTTTTCACTGAATTGCTTGTAAGAACACATCAAAAGCAGGGGAAGTGTGGAGGGCTAAGGACTAGCTGGTCACTGGGATACCCTACAGAAAACTGAGGAACGCAGCTGCAGGACCAGCTCTTAATAATAAAGACCAGAAGTAGTTGACATTAAGACTGTAAAGAAACAGTTACACTGGTGACACACATTATACAAGGACTGCCTTACTAATTTTTCCACCCACATATTCTTTTACACAATTTTTGCTTCTTTTAATTAAGTGTTTCAAGAGAAAATAATGGGATCTTAAAGTCTCCTGTATTTTGGAAAAGGTAGTAGTAAATTGTGCGGTTTTGACCTTTTCAGCTTTTTGTAATTTGATTGGCTGTCTGTTCCTCTCCCTCCACTATTTACAGCTGCAGTGAACTGTGCAGAAGGGATAGGATGGCTAGCCAGCTGAAATACGGAATATTTAAAAGGTTAAAATGCTGCAACATGCTGGTGCCTTCCACAGAGTATATGGGCATTATAAATTTTGCTGCGTTGATAACATAAAGGATTGAGAAATTAAATTACTTCATGAATCATTTTTTGTGGGACAACAAATGTTACCAAAATGGGGGAAAATGGCATCACTCTGACTCCAGATCTGGGAAGCATATTTTTTGGTGTTTATTATTTCTGCTGCAGTAATAGATGAAGACTCCTTCCAAAGCACAGGATCTTTTTAGCAGGAGCTAAGTATCGATGAGTGACACAAAGAAAACCTGCTGCAGAAAGCTTGCAATCCAAGCATCTTGAATCCATTCAACAGGTGACTAAATAGAGGTGATGACCTTCTTAGGAATAAATATTTCTTTTTTAGCATACCAGAGGGAGATCTTAAGGAAAACACACTATACTCTGAAAGTAATTCCTTAGCAGATGGAGATAGTAACACACAGACACTATTAGCCATGTAATGAGTCAAGAGGGTATCTGAGGGGCAATGCCAAATAATTTGGTACCCAAGCAATTTGCTAAGGAGATTGACAGAAAGGTACAGAGCAACAGGAGATCAACAAAATCTCAGACCAGGATGACAGCTGAGACACTAATATTTTTAAAAATAAAATCCTCAGGTTTTGTTACTTTCTTTGTCATCAATAACAAGTCTGGTTAACAGCAATCAGTTCTGTGCAAGCATTTCTCAGTGAAAAAGACAAATCTGAAGAAAGGCTTGTCAGAAAAAAAAAAAAGCAGCAAAGCTTGGGTCCCCATTAAAATGTTTATTTTGTGTGCAAGACAAATCCAAAATGTGATGACAAAGAGGTGTGAGGTCTCATAAACTGCAACAAGAAACTTTCTGGCACCATGAACACTGTTAAGGCAGATCAGCAGTGGCTGGACCTCTCCACTGTGGCTGCAGGATTGAGGCTGATTCCCAGCTCCCTGCCCTGATCCCACACGTGTCCACATGTGTCTGAGCATAAGAAGGGGAACACAGGAGCACCATAGGTGATCAAGTGGAAAACAGATACAGGCAAAAAGAAGTGATGAATCAACTGGAGTTGCGGACACAATTCAGAATTGGGAAAATTTTTCTCTTGTTCCCCATGCTCTTGGAAGGCAAAATTTTCATCTTATTTGAGTTGTAGCTCTGAATTAAAGTCAGAAGTGTAGGAAGAAAGTCTGTTATCACACTGAGATATTGGGAAAATGTCTTCAGAAGAAAATGACATCCATCATTTGAAACACACTCATGATCTTGAGGGATTGCTTTTCTCTGGTCATTAAAACTGAATGTTTTCATTGATTCGGAAAGCTTCTTCGTGGAGGAGTTGCAGCTGCTGGGACAAACAAGCCTCCATTCTGCTGTGCTGATCCCTCTGGGAGCCAGGAGTGATTGACAAGGGGCTCTGGTTTGGGCAGACTCCCACTCCAAGGTACAGGAAGTGGTTCATGCATTTCAGTGAGAGAAGCCTTTGCAGCACTGAGCCAGGGAGATTTTCCTTCTTTCCATGAGCATCAAGAGGCAGAGAAGAGTGTTTCCAGTCTGCCTGTGATGACAGGACATGCAGAGAGTCTATGAAGCTAGTCCCAGCCTTCTTCTGCTGTCCCTAAGGTGGCCCCTATCCCACCCTCCTTGGGCTGTTCTTGGTAGCAAGAGCAGGAAAATCCATTCAGGAGATAGGGAGCCTCTGGAGTTAGCTGGGGCAGCGATTTTCTTGAGGGACAGGAGGTCCAGAACAAACAGCCTCACCTCCAAAATCACGGAGGAGTCAGTCAGACGTGCCGTGGGACTTCTTATGCCCAGGCATCCTTGCTTGGATGTCTGCATGCAATTCCTGCTGCCTCGCCCCTCCCTCTGTGGAAGGGGCAAAATATTGGTGTCATCCCCAAACCTTACAGCTCACTCAGATGCTCAGGGACCTCAGCAGCTCGGGAACCCAGCTGCTTGCCTCCTCCTCCCCCATCTGCACCGCAGCTGCTCTGGGGCAACCTCCTGCACTTGCCCTTCTCTTCAGGGGAGGCAGAGCGGAGGCAGACAGTGAAGTTTTGAAGGTGCAGAGCTCTGACACTCTGCTTACAGGGTCCTGGGGGCCACCTGCTGGGGATGGTGGTGGCTTTGTTTGCCTTCAAGGCTGAAAGAAGGCGATGTCCACTCCTGCTGAAGTGCTGCAGCTGAGGAGCCCTCACCTCTGTCCCTCTTGGTCATACAACCAGCCCACCCGCAGAAACATTAGAATATGCATGTGTACCCAGTTAGATGGTGGTATGATTTATTGAAGCCGTTGTTTAGACCCCTCGATTGGGCTGTGCAGTGTGCACAAGTGCCCAGGCATGGGACAGGCAGTCAGGATTTCATGGGGAGGGAAAGTTTTCCCTGGAGGTGGTGGCTGCCCTTTGCCAGGCTGGAGACCGAGGCAGAGACCATCCATGGGCAAAAGAAGGAAGCTGCCCTCTGCACCTTCTGCCCACGAGGCAGAGCTGTCGGTAGGCAAAGGCAGAGTCTGGGAGGGCACAGCCCCACACCCCGAGGGCACTGTCACCCCCCGCCCACAGAGCCGGGCCGCTTCATTTTCATCCGCTGATCAGATATATTTACTTCTCGGGTATTTCCCTAACCAGAATTGACTGCACTATAATTGCCTATTTCTTTGGTCCATTGGCTGTTAACCTTGAAGCGCGCCGGGCGGAGGCAGGAGGCCTCCCTGTCAGCCTGACCCGGCCGCGCCACGGGTGCCATGACAACGGCGACAGATGTCACCCGAGCCCCCGGATGGCGAAATCGATCTTGCGGCGGCGCCGCCGCAGCCACAGACCTGCCAAGTGTTCCCGGCTCAATCATTTGTTTCATCTAGCGAGGAGAGCAAAACATAAAAGAAATGAAATGAATTTGACCTCTGTCTTTCTAGTGACTCTGGCGCTGCACTGAATCCTAGCAAGTGCCTCTTATGAATTTGAAAAAATTACATTAGGAATAACATTTTGAAGTGAAATGACTCTTGTAATGTCAACCCTCCAGAAACATGTTATTTCAAATGTCAGATACCTAGCAATCGTTTGCAATTTTCCGGATGTGTCTGGAGGTTATCTTCACCTCGGGTGCATTTCAGGTAAATTATTTTAAAGAAACTGCCAGTGAAGTACACAAAAAAGTATTGCCTGTTTTTTCACACCACTCCAGCGGAGAGACCTCCTTTGCAGCTGCAATAGAGCATCTCCATGATGAGAAGACAATAAATAATGCTCTGAACTGACAACATCTCTCCTTTATTAAAACCATGCCAGAGTAGAAGGATTTTCCCAGTTGGAGCAGAGTTCCTTGGCACAGCGGTGGGCATGACAGCAAGGTCAAAGGATTGCAGGGATGCAGGAAAGGGCATCCCACACCCCTTAAGTTGCTTGGGGTTTGTTGGCAGGATATGCAAATAATTTTATGACCAACCTCCGAAACTCTGTGCTAACACTTGCCGATGCATCAATGTCATCCTGGCAGTGTTACACGTGTCCAACAAATAGGGAAAACCCCAAACCTCACAGGGTTTGGTTTATGTCTACCACTGGATGGGCCTGCGGACAAATTTTAGAGGCAGCCTCTCTCAAATGTGTAGAGATGGAAAAATCTTTAAGATAACCTTGTCCTTAAAAAAAAAAAGAAAAAAAAGAAAACCAGCATGCCACTGAAGGCGATTACAGTGAAAAGGATGTCTTAACATTTTGAATGTGATACATCTGTCTCTGTGCTGTGGGATATTTTATTGCATTTTTGCCCTCAAGTGAAGCTGATGGGAGCCAGGCTTGCAATTTAAATCAATAAGAACCCTTTACCATGGCCATAAAATAGTTGGTTAAACCTGTGAAGTGGCCACAGTTGAATGCGCAGTGAACACAGCATAAATGCTTCTTGAGATGTATTGTGTTAGACCACTGCTAAAGTGGCACTCTGAGGAAGCAGTGCCTGAGCACATTCCCAGGGCAGGGCAGAGTAGTCCATCTCCTGTGGGGTGCCAGAGGAGTCGCTGTAAGTCAGTGCTCATAACCTGCTACACTGCCCCACAATGCAGATGTCCAGCATTGGTGCCCCCTAGTTGATAGGTTTCCTGAGGTGGGGAGTCAGGCTTCAAAATCCCATGTGTTATTCCACCTCTTGGCAATGGCTGGGGCAACATAAGGCAACTATGACTGGCTCAGCAGTGTTTCCAAGGCCAGGTCCTCGATTATGTAAATCAACATTTTTGCACAGAGGAGCAGGTCTGAATAACCCCAGCTGAGGTGTAGTCTTAGCAGCGTACATGGTGACTGCATGAGTCTGTGTCTGTCTAGCTTCTCGGAGTGTGCATGCATGCATGTGTCTCTACATAAAGCTAGATAAAAGCCTATGTAAAAGCAGAAAGCTCTCCACGAATATCATGAAGCACTTGATCACTGAATATTTAATATTTAATACTTATAGTAAGGATATCCAAAGTAAAGGTTGATACTTACACCCTTCCTGAAGAAAAACAGTGGCAAAACAAGTAAAGTTTAAACGTGTACCCTGATTTTTCACTTGTTTATGGCAAGCTCTTGGGATTCTCTCAGGAGAAATCTATGTTTTTTCCTTCAATTTGAAAAGAGTTTTTCATTTAAAGAAACCAAGGACCAAGCACTACTTTATTATTGGATAATTTATACTGCTAAGGCCTCTGGCCCAGTGGCAGAGGAGGAGAAGTAGATGAGGCATATGTTTTAAGGTCATAAAAGACTGGTTCTTCCAGAGCCACAGGGAGTATATTCAGAAGCAGCACTGTATGCCTCTGAGTGCAGCTCCCTGGTTGTAGTAGATCCTGCCCCATGGGCTCACCCTCAGGCTGCCGAATCTTGCCTGGTTTGGGACAACTAGTCCAGCTGGCTGCAGTGTTTGTTCTATTTAATTTCTTTTAGTGAGAGCTGGATCCAGCCCAGTGAGGTTCAGCTCTTCAGCCAATATAAGAGGACACAGAAAAGAAAATATTCCTTTCTGTCCTGTACATTAACAGTTTGTTCTTATGCTACTCCCTGTGCACTAGTAGCTGCATGTGTAGAAATACTACATGCGCAGCAGATTGTGAGAATGGGGGTTTGAAAAAGCTTCAATGTGTATTGTCTACAGCAAATGTTATTCGTAATAGGTCCTATGTCTAGTAGGAATGAGACTATTTAATAGTTTATTTTAAAATATATGTAAATTAGGCTCACCATATTTTTAGGTGCCTCATTAGGTTTGGAATTTGACTGCATTATTTTTTCTTTGTTATAACCCATTTGTAAGGAACATACATGTTTCTTTGACTCCAGCAGCATGTCAGCATTGTCAGAGGTGTATATTCACTATCAAATATGATGACGACGTCACTTTATATGAGTAAAAGTCCCTCTCCACGTACCCACATCATAAAATGCAGGCTAGTCAAATAGATGCCATATGTTTCTTCTGCACTGAGAAACATAGTATGTGTGTTGTTCCACAGTATTTTGATCTAAAAATAACTGAAATAAGTGGTTGCTGTTATGCTTTACTGAGAAATTTTGCTCAGATCTGAGTGGTTTGCTCCAGTGAACTCAGATTGGCTTCTCTTGCCTTGTCTCAACCTGTGCCCTTCCACTACTTTTAGCTAACCCTGTGTCCTGACAGCAAACACCATGCATCATGCTTTGCTGTCTCTTGCCCTGGATCAATTCAGCGGCAACATGCCCTTGAGTGCAACTGGAAGAAGTAAAACACGCAAATTACCTAGATAGACTCAAAATCATTTCTCCTATTCTAGGAAACATAGCAAAGAACTTACCCTAGCTCACAGTCCAAAACTCTGTGGTCTGCAAGGATAAACAATACAATGGGGAAATAATCAGATGAAGGAGGATAAAATGTGATTTGTTTCACTGTATTACATCTGACAGTATGTATTTGTCCTAGCTCACATCTTGTTTACTAGTTAGGCAGAATTAGTTTGGATATGTGATTATGGATTAAAACAGAAATTCTTCCTATTGCTGGAGAATACACATACTTGGGCACAGACATCTGAGAAATTTTCAAAAAAAATATACGTCCAGATGTGTGGTGAGTTTATCTGTTTATATTTCTTTCTCATCTTACTCCTATTTTCCCTTGAATTAGACTGGTAGTGAAAGGCATTTCTCTCTCATGAGGCATCTGACAAGAAGACACACAGAGCTTTCTGACATGGACCCTGAATGCCTCCCTTCAGTCTCTGGCTCCCACACAGACATGACTGTTCAAAGGGAGAGACTAAATAAAGGTCTAGATTTTACCATCTTTAATTTTATATAGTGGGCCTTTAAAATTAAGGAAGGAAATTGCCATGACTATGCTATTTCTTCCCAGGAATTTCACTGTGAGTGAAATTCAAGCCATAATCAGACATGATAAAAGAGAAGGACTACCAGTCCCTGCTGTCTTTGGTGAGTAAGGTGCCTCAGTACCGCATCCGGCTTTTGGTTCAGTGTTCTGTCTTCATCCATAGAAGGAGAAAGAAAGGATGAAAATAGATATTTATAACAGGGAAATTCTGACTCTGATCTTAACTCAATAGTACAGGTAGTGGCTGGGAGTCCTAGCAGAGACACAAGTAGGGAGACAAATCCTACAGCAGAAGGGACCATTTCCCCTTAATTTCATGTAATTCAATAGGTTTTGGGTTGTCCCTAATAGATTTTGCTGCCAAACCTCACTGGTTCTTAGGCAGAACAACTGGCAGAAGGAAATTCCTGAGGAGCAGCACTTATGGATTATCCTAGAGCATTTCACTAAAAGGTCTCCTGGTAGTCATGACTTGTTATGGCCAGCACAGCAACCTATCATCAACCCCCCTCAATAAGACAGTGCATCTGTCTTATTTGTTTGAACAACATGTAAATGTCCTTTCCCTGCTCAAACAAGCATAGAGTGAGATTCTTTGTTCAACTTTGAAGCCATTGCTTTAGGTCTGGATGCATATCTGAGCAAAGAGCAAGTGCATATGCAGAGGCGCAATGGTTAGAACCATCTGCAGTGGCTATTACCTTCTTGGGAAATAAGTTGTAATAATCCTTTCCTCTAAATTTGCTAGATACATCTCTAGAAACTGGTGTTCTTTCCTAATTCTGGCCCTTGTGGCTATGATCCTCCAAGTGCAGATACACTCATCAGCACAATCTTTACCCCTCTGAATTCATCTCTGCTTTCCCAGTTCCTTGGCTGCTTAAACGCTTTTCCTTAGGCCCTACATGCAGGATAGCTCTAGCACCAACCCAGCAACAGTCAGTCAGGAGGAATGGATGTTCTTAATTTCAAACTCTTCACTGTTAACAAATCACTCTAGAAAGCGCACAAATCTTGAGCACAACTCTCCTACAGCCTAATCCTGAGGCAATTGCAAGCCCAAGAGTTGGTGAGCTTTCTTCCAGCCTGCCTGCATTTGAGTTCTGCTTTATTTGCTCCATGTGCTTCTTCTTCGAGACTTCAAAGACAAAATCCAGTACAATACATTTGTTCCCATAGGAAAGAGCTTTTCATGTCTGATGTCTTGTTTGCTTCTGCAGTAAAATCTATGCTATAATCTACAAATGAGTTTGCAGTCTGACACGGGGTGACATTCTTCAGTGAAGGTCACAGCACTAAATAGAGGCATTGACACAAAACATGTTTCATGGAACAAAACGGAGTTCACAGTTTGCCATAGACGTATCCTCAATCTGTCATGCAATTTTCTGCCTTAACTTGATGGTCAAAGTAGCCGGCCAGGTGTGAGTAGGGAGGTGATCTATGTCTCTTCAGTAGCTGCAGTAATTTCCTTGTCCCTCCTGAAACTTGCCCCTGTTCCAAGATGATGGCAACACTGGTCTCTTGTGCAACCTTCTGATCGATGGAGTGACAAGCTGTTTCTTTCTCAAGTGAGTCCTAATCTCCTATTATGCCACAAGTACACAGGCTACTGTGATAAAAGCCTACAGTCTATGACACCTGGTCAAAACAATTATTTTGGTAGTTGTTCCCTATGGATTTAGTCTGTGACATGAGAGGTGACTAAACTAATCCCAGGAGCAAAGGGATTCCTACAGCGAAGTTTGATTTAGAGGGCATTGGCTGGGGTTTGGAATTCAGTACCTGATTGTTAAGACTATTCAGCTATGGAGTTATCTGCCTTTTGTTGTACTCTTGTACTCGACTTTTGAGTTGCACAATTTTCTTAGTCTGGGAGCATTTCAGGGTGGGTGTCACCCATCAATTTGTTAGGCATATCCAGCACTTATCAGGATTTACTTCTCATAAATCAAAGTTGTCTGATCTGTTGTCTTGACACAGAAGGATAGTCTACAGGGTGCAAAAGTTTAATTTTCCATCTGCTTGTAACAGCCTGTTGAGACAGGCTTATCCTAGGCCATATTAATTTTGTCTGGTAACAGTTCAAATGATGGGGTTTCCACCACAACTCTTTTGGATCAACTTTGTACTTGAAGAAATCCTTCCATAAAGCTGCCTGTCAAGCAAAAGAACCCCTCTGCAGCTGTATTATCATTTTCAACCATTTAAAAGGGAAAGTATTGCTGTCCTAGTTTTGTGGAAGGAGCATTAAGTTCAGCCAAGTAGCTAACTTGCTCCAGGATACACAAAAAGCTCATGACAGACCAGGAATCTGAACACCTCACATAACTGCTGGGTCAGCCATCATTTATGCTGTTTTGTCTAGTTATGTTTTATTGTACCTAATGAAGGCTTCCTCTTCAGCCCTGAAGCTGATGCCCTTCTGTGGTAAAAAGTGAGGGACGTGTAAGTTTTGTACAGTGCAGACCCTAATTCCTCATTCTATTGAACTCGGCTCAGCACCACAGAGTGTTCCAGCTCAGAGTTAATTTATAACAGCTGGATATCTAGCAAGTAAAAAGGACTGTAGCTCATAACACAATGCTGTTGTGCCTTACTGATGTCCACCTTCTTCTTTTGAACCTGTCTTGGTGTGTCCCTTCTTGTTAGCCATGGAACTACAGGCAAAGGTGGGGCAGAAAAGTGTTGTACCATCTTCACTACTTGTGTGATACTGTCCCTGCACAGGGGGATTTCTCCACTGACCTTATCCATAAACTTTAAATCACTTCATGATGATTACACAGAATAATGTATATGAGAATTTGGACTCTGAATTCTGGATTTCTTATTTGGTGGTGATAAACAGGGATGCAGACCTGGTCATATCTGTGGAGCCAGGCTAAGTTAATGACTACTTCTTCCAGGAGATCCAGCAGATCCTTGACCAGGAAAGAGCACTGTCATAAAGCCTAGACTTGTTTGGATTCAGATTCTGTTCAGGTACAGCAAGCCATGCCTAGAAAAATGAAATTGCTTGATTTGTCAAAGACTCTATGTCCTCTGCAGACCTGTTTCCTGGCCTGCTCTATTTCCACAGTGGATACTTGCCCTTACTAAAGTTGTCAGGCTTTGTTACTGGACTAATCCCTACAGCCTGCTCCAGGATTCTCTTACCTCTTCAGTATCTGAATTGTCTTTTCTAGTGGTAATCAGAACTATATCTATGTCAATGGATCCAGAAGTGTAACAAAGTTCATGAGTCATGATATGTGCTTCACTCATATGTGAGAACAGGCTGAATATTGGCTTCTTTTCTGCTTTCACATTGGATTTCATGGAAAGAAAAATCCAGTATGTGCGCCACAAAAGGATATGTGCATCCTTAACCCTATCGGGTAAATGTAGGAATTGCCCAAGTAGTTGGATTTCAGGGAGACCCTTTCATATGACATCTCTGTGATACCTTTAAGAATATTGTTTATAGATTTACCACCCTGTAAACTGTTATATTTTAGTCTCTAGCTGATTTCTTTCCCTCTCTGATGTAATAGGCCATTTCTCATTACAGTGACTTCCTCCCGTTTACCTTCAAGTCAGATAATAAAGGGCCTTTATTCACTTATAATGGATCTAAAATAGTAAAATCCTCCTGTTTTCAATATGTTACTTTCAATTCATCAGTTCAAGATCAATCCCAATTTATTTCATTATTTTTCCTTACACATAAATCCTTCTTGACCCTTAGGTATTTTTGTTAGTTCTTTGTGGATATGCTCAGAGGGTAGAAAGATGCCCAGTATTTTAAAGATTTGATTGTAAGGGCTCTTTAGATGGATAAACCAGTGTCAATGGAAAGAAACACAAACCTGCTAAACAATCAGTGCAAAACCCCCTCAGGAAGATGAAATAAAAATTTTTAGCATTATTTTTCCTCAGCTGGAAGATGCATGAATATTATTTGTAGTGCAGTCTCAGAAGCACTGTCCATGGTCCATGGCTTGATTGTTCTGTGGCAAAAATAGCTTTTTTTATTTTCACACTTATTTTTTAATGAAGGGGGAATCTGCTAAAGACTAGCTCTTTATGAAAATTGTGTATTTTGTATCCTGCTTTCATTTTAGTGGTTGGACTCAATGATCTTAAGGGCCTTTTTCAAAATAAATGGCTCTATAATTTTATGATTCTATGATTTCTCATTGGAGTGCTGAGCCTTATGCAGGTATCCTGCTTATGTCCACTGACCTTTGTGGCACTTCCTTAAGTACATTTTTCTCTTCAAAATGTTCGCTCCTTGTCCTTGTCCTGTTATTCAGAGACTGTCTTTGAAATTAACAGCCAGTGTCTTCTGATTATAGTTTCACTTAACAAGGAAATATTTGACTGCAAGATGTACACTTAAAACATAATAATTTCTTGCCTGTATGTTATAACACAAGATGAAAACCAAACCAAAGCTGGGAGACTGTTAAGTGTGGTATTCCAAACTGCTTAAAAAAGCAGTAGTTCAGTCACACATGTTCATAAAAATAGAGGCTGAAATTATCCTATCTAAGCCATTCTTAGCAGTTGTCCTGCAGAGTTATTGATCCTTGGCTGCTCATCTAATGAGCAAACTACACAGTGGACCACAAGTGCATTTCAGTTTTATGTGTAAGTGCTGTAAATGCTGTTTTCAAAGTTAATATATTATTTTGGACAGTTTTATAGCAGCTTATTTAAAGTGTTATTAATGTTTAGAAATGTGATTTGGGGTTTATTTTATGGGTGTTTGACTCAGTTTTAAACACTCTATCTCCTATCCTCCCCTCTGTGTTTAGACTGCATATATATAATTTTTGAAATTGCTTGCCTCATTTTAGGTTAATCCCTGATTGTTTCATTAATCTCAGCTGCTCCTTAAGTCACTTCTGCTATCATAGTAGAACAGTCTGAGTCCAAAATTGTAAGTCTTTGTGAATAAAAGACCTCAACTGGATGAATTTCCAGATGATAGAAACTGCAAAAAGCATGTGGCAAACCTGAAGGGTAAGAACCAGCCCTCCTCGTGGGTTTGTGTTTGTGCTCAGTCAGTGCCCCAGCACGGGGTGGGACACACACTGTACCAAACCCAGAGCACCCCAGGGAGGCATTATAGCCCTGCGGCTCCCCTCCAAGCCACAGGCCCTCCCCTGTTTCCACCATTCTCTGGAGGAAGCAATTTTGCTTCTGTCCTGGATTTCGGGAGGACAACCCCGCCTTTGTTCTGTGGGTGGCCAGGAGCAATCTCCAGGCTTCCCAATCCACCTCCTCCTCCTCTGGAGAGAAATAAACATGCATAGGGAAGCATATACACTAGTTTATAGCAGGGGCAGCTGGCAGAGAGGCTGTGCTGGGAGGTCTCACGCCCTTCAGCTCTTTTGGATAACTGTGTCATCCTCCCCTCCATCTCTGCCTTTGATGGAGTGAGACAGCCAAAGAACAGCCCTGTTCAATGAGCTGGACTAGTATCAGCCACTGGGTGACAATGTTGGGGCAGGTGTCAGAGCCAGGTCCTTAGGACCTGGTCCTGGGCTCAGACACCATGACTAGTTCTGTAGTCACTCTGATAGGATAAGCATGCACAAGGCCAAGATTCTCAGATCCCAGAAAATGGAAGGATGTGGCTTTACTTTACACATCAGCACCAGGTTGAACCAGCTATGGATTCTCCTGGGTGGGCAGTTTAAAGCAAGAGTTACTGTCATTCCTCTGAGTGCTTCCAGTGGCACAGTATGGCTCCTGAAAGAAGAGCCTTAGCTGCACAGGACATCACTTTCTGTAATTTCAGTGTGCTTAACATTGGGAGCCCTCTGACATATTCCAGGGTGAACTGAAGCCTTTCCCCTGCAGCACATTCAGGGCACCTTCCAGCAGAGCATGTAAGCATGTGCTTAGTTCTTAAAGCATGGAAGACCCCAGTGAGCTTCAGGCATGTGCTGAAATATGAATGAGTTTTTGAAGTGCTGAACATCTTGGGGTATCAAGCCCCAGATGGATCAATCACAACACATTATTCAAATTGGGGCCTCCCAACTTGAAGCGTTTAAAAAAAAAAAAAGAGAGAGAATCATTACCTCCATTGCAAATATGGAAGAATTAAGGTGCACAGAGAGGTTGAGAAATGTAGTCAATGTGAAGGCATGTGTCCTGAGGGGAAATGCAGATATATAACATGTTTCTTTCTAAAACCCACTGCTGTTCTCAGCCACGTCAATAACCCTTCACTGTTTCCACCCTGCTCTTGTTACAGCTCATGATTATCACCAAAATGGAAATTTGAATGTAAAATGCTTTCAGATGGTCCTGCTGTTTGCAGCTTTCTGCCTTACCTGCTTTTGTTGTGTTTGTTGTTTCTGCTGTTTGTCCCGCATTTTAGAGGACAAGCCAGTCAAAGGGTTAAGTGACAGAATGTTTTTCATCTTATTTAAGTATTATTAAAATGTAAACTGGTTTCTAACCCCTTTTTGGAAAAAAGATAAAAAAAAGACTACTCCTGCAAATGCTGTACAGTCATGGTAATTTTCCCCAATTGAAACTCCTGACTGTTTCTTAGCATCATATACAGCATAATTTATAAAAGTGAGCAACGGCAGAATTGTTCTTCTAATAGATTCTGAAGATTCCAATTTCCATTCTGCCACACAAGACTGAAAATCCACTTGTGCTCAGTTATCTGTATCTTTGCCTCATCCTCAAACTGCATCAAAAATCAGGTTCAGGTGCAGGTTAAGAACATGCATTTACTTCAGGAATATGGGACTTATTAAATATCTCTACACAATTAACATCACCATATCAATAAGAATTATCATTATGTCCTGTCAATCAGGTGCTGAATTTTGCTTCAGGGAAACAAAACAATTTAAATTATAGCAAGTGCCCTCCCCTTCTTTTTTTTTACATGCTACTCTTAAAATTGGATAATTATGTGGCTTTTCATTAGACTCCTCTAAGCATAATAGATCATGATATTCACCCTTTGACCTTGGTGATGAATGTTTCTGGTGAAAACATGTGACAAGCAGTGTTCTAATGAGAATAAAATACTGAATAACTGTGAGTCCCACATAATGAAAGAACAAAAGCAAGAAGCACAACTACTTCTAAGGCTACAGTACCAAATGTGTTCATACAGCAATAACCTTTCTTTATTTAACCAACAAACTTTAGTATCAGAGGCAGAAACAAAGGCAAGAAAAGACAAAGGAATCTTTGTATTCTGTGTAAACTCTATAAGAATATGAAAAGTGGCCTCTATCTGTTCTGCCTAGGCGAGTTGCTACACAAAGCTCTGCTATTAAGTTTTCCTAAACATCTCAAAATTTTATGCATGTATTTATGCTACAAAAGAACTATAAATTAAATTTGTTTCTAATAATTTAGAGTGGGGCTAAGAAGGTCAAATTCTCCCTCATGCAAACAACCACACACAGTAGTCAGTAAAGTTACAACACTGGTGATTATTGTTCAGTATGTTTATAAAGAATTATTTTTGTGGACTAACAAAGATATTAGAGAATCACAGAATATGCCAAGTTGGAAAGGACCCACACGGATCATCGAGTACAACCCCTAGCCCTGCGAGTACCATCCCCAAGAATCACATCATGTGTCTGACAGTATTTTCCAAACTCTTCTTGAACTCTGTCAGGCTTGGTGCTGTGACCACTTCTCTGGGGAGCCCGTTCCAGTGCCCAGTCACCCTCTGGGTGAAGAACCTTTTTCTAACATCCAACCTAAACCTCCTCTCAATGCCAAAACACTGAGGGGAAAAAAGGAGCATGGCTGAGTTAGAAATTGTTGTCAACTACCTTTTTGTGTCTGTTTTTTGCATCTTGGAACCCTTCTGCCACCTTTCAAAAACAACTTTGGACCAAGGTTACTTACACAACCTTCTGCTGCAATCATTTAGACCCTGGTCTCTCTGGAGCAACAACTGCAGAAGGAATGTTTGATTTAGAAGATAGTTATCTTCTGGTTTTGTTCTGTCTCAGTCTTACATATGTTGGGTATTTTCATTTTGTTTGATGTCTGGAAAATGTTTATAATCTGTTATCATGTCTGCTAATCAAAATTTCAGTCAACTTCTGAAGAAAACTTTTTTCTTCTTCTGTCTTAAGTTCATGTCTGATTCAAGGTCAGCTGTTCCTTAGCATATGATAGAAATGACTTTTTGCTTGAAATTCTGTTTCTGAAAAGACAGTGAATGTGTTGCTATAGACTTCAGGGACAAAGATTTCAGCTATGCCTTGTGCCAGGATCTTCTTTGAGTTATTCCATTATTGCAGTTATTGGCACAACATTATTCTGAACTGAGGACTGCATGAAAGAGAAATTTGGTCCCTAGTCTTTATTAATCTTCAAAAATATTTTGGTCTAAATTATTCCGAATCTTATTTAATACAATTATTTAAATAATATAAAATATTAATAAGGAACAACAGCTATAATTTCCCCAGTAGTTATGCAGTAAAATTCTGTAAATAACTTCATCTGAGGCCAGACCCTCTGCTTGTACTCACGAGGAATTTGAGGGTTCAGCTAAATTAGATGAAATAATCAGAAGATTTTCATGGTCATTTGAAAACAAAATGAAGAGCCATCATAAGTATCAAGTCCTGTTTCTCCTTCCCAATGTCTGTAAGCACCATGAACAATATGCACTTTAAGGGAATTTAAAGGATGAAGAAGGCCTAACAGGCATGCCATGCTGGTAAGCAGATGCATTTTTCATGCATCCTACAGGATGACTTGGAGAGGAATCCCACAGAGGGAGTGATGTGCCGTGGGGCCCCATTCCACAAGCAGCCCTTGCCTCGCAGGTTAACCATCCCGACCAGCTGCTGGTCCACATGGTATGCCAGGCTGCCCCAGGAAGTGCTGGGGAGGGCTCTGCTGGGGAGAGTTCTGCCCTCATGCTTCCTCCTTGCTCCAAGAGGCTCTCAGCCTGCCATCGCTCCTACGTGGGCTCCCTGTGCACATGGGATGAACAGGGCAAGGCTGACCTCTCCTGCTGTATGTTTCTGTCTGGCCCACTGCATTTCACAGCAGTCTGAATTGTTCAAATATTTGGTCGTTCATGACCCAGGCACATGTCTTGTCAGCTGTGAAAATATCCAGGGAGGAAAGAAAGGCATGCTTATAGTAAGATTTAATGAAGAGAGCAAGTTTTGATTTTCATGCAGGTAAATCATTAAAGGCAAAATAATCTTATTGATTGTTTGTTACAGTTGTCTGAATTGAGAGCTGTATCCTCACACATTGAAATTTACTGTGATTGATGGGATCTCATAAACCCAGATCAAAAGGAGAATAAAAATGAAGGACTGTAGAAGCAAATTGCCCCAAATAAAAATGTTAGTGTCAGAAAAAAAGTAGATAAAAATGTACTATATGCACTAACCAATGTTGTCTCCTTATCCAGTGACTATCATTTAAATTTACTGCAACAAGTATTTTGATCTTACAGTCAAGTGAATTTGTCTTTAAAAAAAAAAAAAANACAAATCCCCAAAACTTTGGCATTCTGAAACTTTTCCAGAATTCTGTTAAAGTGAACCTGGAGAACATTGTTGTGGCCCACATTATGTATAGGAAGATGCTCCTATCTACACGATTCAAGTAATATTAAGTTCAGATATACGTGCTTTTAGCTGGGTTTCCACACTCTCTGCATAGGTTTTGGGTCCCACCCAAACTGTTTTGAACCTATCAGTCAAATCTGGTAAATATACATCAGAAGTCTGGTGACTTTATAGCTTTTCTACAAAGAGATGGAAGAGCCATGAGGTGCGATGTAAAGTTATGACTGAGCAATATAAGTTTTTTTTCTGCAGAAAGGATAAATCCTGGTCCTGTTAACAGTGCTTCCAGCCATGCCATGCTCTCCCACCCTCACCTCTGAGCTGGCTTTGGTGCCCATCCAACCCTTCATGAAGACAGCTCACCTAAAGCCACAAGGTGCTAACCAGGCAAGAAAGGTGATTCATTTTCTCCTAGACAAAGAAAATGAAACCACTCAGTACAGAATGGGAAGGGGAAGGAGAGAACGAGGAGGGGGAAGGGAACCAAAGCTTATAATGTACTTCTCTTACCAGTTTCCCATGTGCAATACTATGTTGGCCTCAATAAAGGGCCAAGAGAATTCATTACTGCAGTCATTTCTCTTCTTTACAATTGTGGTGTGAGAGGCAATGAGCAGCTCTGGAACTATTCATTATTCTTTCTATCTATCTATCTATCTNGTGGAAATGCATTTTCTACAATTGCTGGTCCAAAATTGGTCTGGTTTATGTAAGGGTTCGAAGACTTGTATAAACTATGATATGGTGTGACTTTTGGAGATGGTCCTGTGCAGGGCCAGGAGTTGAACTTGATGATGCTTGTTGATCCCTTCCAACTCAGCATATTCTGTGGTTCTGTGACATTACATCCAAGAAAAACTGCTTTCTTCCTTCTAACATTTTAGCTACCAGCAACTCACAGCAGGTGTTGTTCTGGGCTGGGAAAATGTCTGGCTAGAGAGATGGACTAAATAGCAGGGGCCTGGAGAAAGGGACCTGCACTAGGGACCATGATAACTGCATTGCCTCTTGCTTGGCTCAAAAACCAGTGTTCCACTGAAGGAACCCAGAGTCTGTATACAAAATAAAGAAGGCATGAACACACCATGCAGAGAAGTCTTCATCCTGCCTCTAGGTGGGTTTCTAATGCTGTTCTCAGCTACGTTGTGGCTTAACCTTCTCTGCAAGTGCTGTGAGCTCTTGGTTGATGCTTCAGGGCATGCTGAGATTGCTTCCTGTTGTTCCTTTAGGAAAACACGAGGTATGTGAAAGGAAGCTTCTTGGAGAAATAGATATACCTTTTTGGAGAAAAGAGTGTTGCACACGAAGATTATGACCATTCACATTCAATTGCATGGCTTGTTATAACTTCATGGATACAAGTTTAACCAAGGTTTAACAAACATGCCATCAGGGATATGGTTGGAGTGTATGGGAATCAACCAGTCAGCTAGTGAACTTGATGGACTATCTTTCATTTGTGCCAATATTTTGAAACCAACTAACCTCAAGAAATGTCTACCTTCTCATTATAAGATTGGCATCTTGAAGGATTTGAAATTGACTGATGCCTTCAAGCCCAGAATAAATAATGAATAATTATGCCAATAAATCATATAAATAATACAATAGCTGCCATTCTAGCTCATTTTATATCCTTGGTGCCCGTCACAGAACCATTTTCTTTTCCCATTCACTGAGCCTTTCCTTATTCTCCTGTGCAATCCTTCTCATTGGTGTTGTTTTTTGCTTGGACTGTACTATGAAGCTTAGCTGTTTTGGTGAGCTGAGGAAAAAATCATCCAAGCAATTCACAAACATGTGCCAGCAAATCTCCTGGTATACACATAATTTTACTGGCAACAAAATCATTTTGCTCCAGCAACTTACATTATTCTGGGAGATGGGTTGTAGAATTTCATGTGAGTTGCAGCAATTGCAGGAATTCTGCCAGCTTTACTTAGTAATATCAGCTGCCAGAAGTATTCCAGGATGATTTTAACTACAAACCATTTCTAAGCAGAAAGTGTTATTCTCCTTTACCTCAGACTCTCCTTTACTTTTTCCTTATTTTTGCTATAAGAATCACTCACTGCTAACAGTAAATGTAGTTCACCCAGAGCTTACATTATTCACTGAATACACAGACAAGGGCAAATAGTGTCCCAGCCAAGAAACCAGAAATAGGTAGTGGGGTTGTTAATGTAAAGAACCCCTGCTATAGCTCATGAAAGATTTTCAGTATGTGTTCAGTATTCATAAGTAACTATGAGCTCTAGGTATGTTTATTTGTGTAATTTATCTATCTACCGAAAAAGAAGTCTGTGAGATTTGCAACAGCTTGGTAAAAGAAATGTCATTGATTCCTGTATGAATTTTGAATTGAGAGTGGTGTTGTCTTGAGCAGAGGGAGAATGAGAGTATCATCTTTTCCTCTTCTTATCAGAACTAGTTGGAAACTCTGCAAGTAGAAGTTAGTGATAGTTTAGGAGGGTTCGTCATGTTACAGATTAATCCCAGGGATTAATTAATGAAGAACTTATTCCCCAAGTCCCCTTTAAATGACACTATCAGCTACCTCAGGCCAGTCTCCATAATGACCAATTATAGCACTAAAACAGGCACAGCATTGCCCTCCAGCATCTGCAACACATGATTTTGTCAAGCACCTTGATTCGCACTGGGGCTTAAGTAATTCCTGAGCCCTGCAGTCATGCTTGGAGGACAGCCAGGCTGTCTGAGTCTGTGTGTGCCATCAAAGCACATAGCCATTCCACTAGTTTGGGGATCCTGTGGCTACTCTGTATACAGCAGTGCATCTTCCTTAATCCTATCTCTCAGAGTCAGTTTTTCCTAATCATTCTTCTAAGTAAAGCTAGCAGCTATGCCCACTTCAGAAACAGTTTGTGTAGACTAAGAAGCTGTCACAGTGCTGAGAAAGCTGCAGCTTTAACCAGATTTCATCTTTGTGTGTCACTGCTCATGTCAAAGTATAAATGTAGTCAGACATAAGAGTTGTCCTGCTTTCATCAAGGGAGCCAGCCTGCCTTTGCCTAGTTCTGCTTGGTTAAGCTTGTTATTTAAATTGTTAAAATTGAGACATCGGCAGTAAATTTCAGAGAAGATATAACAATTATTAGATACAAGCAGTGCTCTTGTACTTGTGAACATATTATGCTCGCCATCCACATGGAATTAGCCACAAATAATTTACAGTAGTTTTTTTAAGAATGTGCCCTCTAGTACTTGGATGGCATTAAATCACAGTCATTCCCAACTGGATCATATTTCCAACTTTAAGATAGATTTGACTGTGCTCGTCAGCACAGTAGCTCAGCACTCCAGGGGACTACCTTTTAAACCTGACAGCTCCTGAAGAACTGATCTTTTGATTCCCATTGCTGCCTCCTGGCTGAGTCCTACAAGGGTCAGTGTCTCCAGGCCTGGCAGCATAGTCACCCCTTGGAGAATGAGGAGGGGTGGGAGGATGTTTGGGCGACGTTGTGCCATTCGACTTCCACAGGAAACTGACTGACAGGGGGAGAGTGTGGGGCTTGTATCTTCCTCTGGCAGCTGCAAGCAAGAGGGTCCACTGCTGAGGCTGGAAGGAAAAAAAACAAGGCTTAGGTGGAAGTTGAGAAAGGAATATCAAAAAGGGGCAACATGCATATTCTAGGAAGAGGGGAGACTTGTTGATCTTTTCGGGGATTATACAGGGAGTGAAACAAATTTTGGTTTTCCATGGGAGTGGACTTCCACATGAGCTTCTTATCCTCTTAGAGGAAAGGAACATAAACAGCTAAAAGGTTAAAAGGCAAAGGGAATACTGGACAAAAGCTGCCTAATGCAGAAAGAGGAAAGAGAAAGTGTTGAGAGATTGCTTGCAGAAAGTGAATTTCTGAGCAATCCAAACTGCTTTAGGGGTGAGAATCCTGCTGATATGGCAACTAAACAAGGACGCACACCTGCTGTTTGTCCGTTAGGCCTCGGTTACTCCCTACAAGTACATCCTTGGGAGCATCCCAACTGCCTGGATGATCTCCGGACATGAATCTGAAAACATCAGGATGAGATAATGTAAACACTGGACTTGTGAGATATAGGCTTGTAACCAATTAGAAGTTCTAACGTGTTGGGGTGAGACCTTTTTAGCCAATAAGATGTACCTGTAACCCTATATAACCTGTGTGCTGTGTGGGATAAAATGTCTTCACTTTGAATCTCATAGATTCATGTTGTGAAGTCCTTTCTCTCCGCGAAACTTTGTTTACTTTAAGAAAGGGCCAGCAGAAGATACCTATGGTACTATTTGTTCCCATGGGAAGCCATCTTTTTGACGGTGCCACATCTGCTGAGTGCCCACAGGTGCAGGATGCAAACAGACACCTGCAAGTGCTGCAGACAGACATCTGTACCACGTAGACGGGCAGGGATTTCTGAAGCCCTCCTACACTGCTGCACAGAGAGGGAAGGCTAAGCAGTGATTTGTGCCAGGAGAAGAATAGGGTCACACTATATTTTCTTTGAAACACCTGTTAAAACAGGGATCTATGCATGGCTCCTAGAGTTGCAGTCTGGCTCCTGCCCTTTACTCACAGTAGTGTGAAGGCTTCAGTCTAAGCCTCGAGAAATAAGGAACAGCAATAATATTGCCATTGAATCCCAAGAGCCCTCTGTTGTAAGATTTAACAGATTCAGGTCTGCAATCACTGGAAGATGACTGGATGGCCTTGGAGAGGAAGAAATTGAGAGGCTGGTCAGTTAGCTCTGTGTTATTGGTTTTATAGAGATAGATAAAAATATTCTTCCCCTGGAATTTTGTTTGTATTTAAATCCAGGCAAAAATTTTTGGTGGGAAGGACATGCAGCTCTGAAAAAAAAAAAAAAGGAGGAGGGGTATGGGGTGCTTGGACTCAGTAGCTCATTCTGTACCCAGGTAGTGCCTGGTAGTCCCATCTCATTTTCAAGAGGCAACTTTGCACAAAGTAATGCATATTAGGTGACTAACCGTGTCTTTATGGGGCAGGAGAGTGCTTCTGCTTGAAGTAAAAACCTGAGGACTCATACTTCTGCTCAAGCAGAACTTCTGCAATCCATCCGATGCCCTGGTGACAAACCTCTGTGTGTTCTGTCCAGTGCATCCAGTGTGTGTCAGACACCTTGCCATTATTGTGCATGTACAGACCAGGTGGTCAGCACATTCAAAACATCCTTAACACATCAGACATGCTACTCATCCTACTACCAGCCTGTGCTTTTACATCTCTCTCTTGTCCAGTACACCAAGCTGCCCTGAGGTACACTAAAAGAGCTGTAGCAGAACTGCATTTCTGGGATTGTCTTGATATACTAGGAGATATGATTGCATGAGAATTGCATGTTACAGGTAAGGGATGTTGGCAGTAAGGGCAAGGGATATTGACAAAGATGCTGGTGTCCTTGCCAGTGGTAGAAGCAAGGGGGGCAATGAGGGAGATTAAAATCAGAGGGGCATTGGCTAAAACTAGAAGAAAAGTAAGAGCAAAGAATTTAAAAGGCTGTTTTCATCTGTTCCCACATTGAATAAAGGGACTATTCTTCTCATTCCTGGAAGGACAGATTTTATTCTACTATATAGAAAATTTTCTGTTTTGTTCTGCAGAGGTTGGAAAGACAACTATCAGTGAGCAAATAAGGGACTATAGAGAGAATAACTACTTTCTGAGGATCTGATGCTTGGAGTGATTGGATGCAGAGATGTGGGTGCTGAGAGAGGCCTCCCCAGCATGAGGCACTGACCACACCAGTAGTCAAAGCCATGGCAGAAGGAACTATGTTGAGAGGTGACAGCCTGGCATATGGACTTTTCATCTATTCAGTTTGCTCTGGGGTGCCTGAGAAAGGGACCATGCAAGTGGACCTGCGGTCTTTGGGTTTGTTTCACTCAGCTTCTGTGAATGTAATTTTAATACTCTGGGTAAAGCATCTGAGTCAGCAAGCCATCAACTTTCACCAAGTCTTACTGTGTTACTGACTGTTCTCCCTCACTGGGGTGATTTTTGAGAAAGGAGAACCCCAAGATCTCCTTTCTGAATGACTTTTGCACCTTTCATAAAAGCAAAAATGTCAAGCCATTTTTTAAAAAAGTGACTCATACAAAAAAACCACTCATACAAAAATGACCCATACAAGCCTAAAGTGTCATTCTCAAGGGACTGCTGCTAAAAGAGCCTGCAAATGCCATTGGGCTTGGTTTTCATCTTTTCTCTCTCGGTGTGACTATGACATGTGCTGGTATTTGCTTTGCGAGATAACAACAGACACAGGACATTTCAGGAAATACAAGGAGACAGCTAACCATAGTATCTGCAACATTATCAAAGCCAGCATAATGTTGGTCTGAGCCTAACAGGAAAGCAGCAGTGGTACAAACTGGACACATAACTTAAAAAATGTCATGTGTCGTTATCAGCAATGGGACTAGTCAATCCTTGGTTAAAAGTGATTGTGAGTCTATAGAGGGAATGCAATACTGCACTCTCCCCAGGCGAGACTCAAATTTTCAGTATGCGGCATCTTCACTTTAAAATATCATGCTAACTAGCTATGGTTGTTGACAACAGTCCAAAAATCCTGATGACTGGATGGTGTCTGAATGGAAGAGGAAAGCTTTGCTTTCATTTCTTCTGGCCTGCCTTCCTCAGCATTGTTCTCGTGAAAGCCCCACCACGCTCCTGCTTCAGCCTGAGCATCAATAAGCACATTTTACAATTGTTTGCTGGGTTCAAAACACTTGAAATATTTCAAAGCACCTGACATCCTTTCAAGTTAGCTGCTAAAAAACCGAGCGCAAACAGAATGGGTTTCAGAGAAAGTCTGTCAATCAGCACTCAATCTGTATGTTCTCTGAGACATTCCTTATCCTGGCTGATTTATTTCATATTAAAAGGGCTGTCAATCTATATCACAAGAACAGGATGAAAAAAAAAGAGTGATGTCTGTGACTCTTTTTGTTTATTTAAAATTATATTTCCCCCCTTCCTTCTTTCCCCCTTTGCATTCTCTCTTACCCACCCCCACCTTTATTTTCTCTGCAGGTATGGCATGAGTGTTGCATACCACATGCATTTAAATTAGAAATATTTTACAAAGCCATGGCAGACTTTTTTTTTATCCATCAAATATATCCCTTTTACCATCTGATGGCTTGGCAACAGGATCATCTCTCTTTCAGTTAAAATAAATGGGCCAGTAAAGTGGTGGAATATTCACTGTGCTGAAAAGACTTTACACTAGTTAATGTACACTGCATGTTGTGGGTTTCATTAGAGCAGAATACTAATGATACACTGCATGTCTCCCCATGGTACCACTTTATTGTACCAGCTGTATTATTGTTTTATATTAATATATTGATTATTGTCTTTTTCTCTCCTGTGTGTGTTTTGTCTCCTAACTTTTTTTCTCCTGGCATTACTTACCTATTATATCTGACAATTGTTTTCAATATCACATTTTTACAATGAATGTTGATATTTGTATGTTTTCTTTTTGTTTTCCTCCATGTTTCCAAAGTAATATAATTTCCATTGTTTGCTGCACAGATGTTGGTATATTTTTCAGTGATACTTGATAAAGAATGACACCTTCACATACAGGTATAGAGGGAAAAAGGACAAATATCTTGGCATTAAGGTGAGGTCAGACGTATCTAAACTCTCAGAAAACCAGTTCTTGGGGTTGGACACAGGCTGAGAAAGATCTGATTTCTGAATCTTTTCCAGTTTGTTAGACTGCTGAACTTACAGATCTTATTTGGTATAGCTGTGAGATAACCCTTGCGCCTGGGCTGGATGATTGTTGCTATGAGAAAAGGAGAGGTGAAAGCTGAATGACCAGGAAGAATCCATAATTTAACAATACTTGGAGTGTAAAGGCACCATCATTTCGATCAGTGTCAGTTCAGCAGCAAACCTGGTCCAGGTCTGGAGCTCGTGGGCACTATAGCAATATTGATAATAAAGAAGAGTAACACTCCGGTAAACCCACAGTTATGCAGCTTTTCCTGTGGCTGAGAAACAGTGGATTCTCACATTTTTAAAGGTGTCATACTGCATCACTGTCAAGACTTCCTCACAGAGAGCTTGCTGATGATAGAATGTTTGTGAGTCACCTGTACATACCACTGGCAGTGTCAAGGAGGAGAATGTGGAGATCTGACAACTGACCCAGTACTGTAGGAAGTTACTCAACAGTCCACAGCTCCCACACCCTCCACACTCCCACCCCATTCTGCTCAAAATACTAGCTTGACTGGCTGATTGGTGGAAGACCCAAGGAGTCCTGTGAGGTTGGACTGGCATGGAAGAACACAAAGCCTTAAAGGCTCCAGGAAAATAAGTGATTTGGAAGGAGATGTGTCAGTGTGGCCCGCTGATTCATGTGGTGAACACCTAGTGCATGGCCTTGCCCTCTCCAGGTGTGCCTGAGGTGGATCCAGCTGTGGATGGCAGCTGGTCTGTGAGCCTGACAGCTGCAAAGTGCCCTTGATATTCCTGTCTGGTTTGTAGTGTGGGAAAGTTTTTGTACCTCTTCCTGACAAAACAGTGTGGATCAACCCTCTACTCCGCATAGCTGAGACCTGTGCAAGTGAAGGGTTTGCAGTGACTTTGTTTTTCCTGCTGCATGGGAATGAAGGTGATCAGCATTAATTCATTATCAGCATAGGAAGGGATAGGAAAAAGCTGCATTTGAAGAGAAGGTGCCAAACTGCTGTATGAATCAGGTAACAGTACTGGGTTTCATGGCTACAGTAGAAGAGCCTCCACTTGCTGAGCTGGTATCTGTAGTATTTAGCATCCTTCCACCAGCACAGTGACCTCATGCCCAAAAATTAACATGCATTTGCAAGGCCCACTGCTAAGGTACAAGTGATGTGTAAACAACATGTAAGAGCAGTAATCAGAGAACTTTGTAAATTCAACAGCTATTAAGAAAGGAAGATGGAAGTTTTCTCAGCATGAAATAACAATCAATAACTAGCAACATTTTCATTGAACAGTAAAATGGAAGGAGACACAGACGCTCCCATGTAGACTGTAAAAGCACTGGAGTAATCCATAGTGAACTTCTGCAAACAAGCGGTTCCATCCGCTTCATGTTTTTGCAATTCCAGCAGTTAAGGACGGGTCTTTCTGGTAAAGCCTATTCTGTCACTAGAACTGTTCCTGGGAGGTAATTCCTCTAGCCTCCTCAGCCCAAATTTTTTACTGATGTTACCCACCAGCTCTCTCCATGAAATAAGTTAGCTGGCTTCAATTGTGAAAAAAAGAATTTACAGTCCTTATGGGTATGATTGACCTTGATGGATCATCCTTAAAATGTCAGCAGCATCATTACAAAGACTTTGTGAGGGTGATTATAATGGTTGAGCTCACTAGTGGACAAATAGTTCATAGTGGCAAAGGATTTATTTTGCTGAGACAGTGAAATCATCTGCTCTCTGTAGCAAAGAAACAGCCAGCAGAAATATTTTTTTTATTTTTTATGTTGTTTTTGTCTTTTATGATACAGTTACACAAGGCAGGGCTAAGATGTCAAGGTGGTGCAGCAGCCTGTGTTTTTCTTTTCCAAATTAGAGGTTAAGTAGAAACTCAGTGGGAGTTCAGAAATGCTGACTCTCAGAGAGGCTGTCAATCACCTGATGAGTGATGTTCCTACTTGTGAGTCAGTAGCTCCTGAACTCAGAACCTTGCACTAGCCAGAGGCTGGAATTTCTGCCTCTCACAAGAACTGCAGTCCCCATGCCCTGTCCATCTGTGAGCCTGTTGGCCACTTCTCATTGCTGACTATTAGTTTTCTTTACAGTCCTAAGCGAGCTATACAAGAAAATCTTGTAATTGTCTCCCTTTCCCTCGTTTTAGACTCCTCTGTTTTAAGCACTCCTGAGAGAGATCTGTATGTTTTGTCTTTCTTTGGAGGCCTTGATTTTCGTGAGGATTGATCAGAAGAGCAGTGTTTGTGCTAACTCATATTATATATACTTTCATATTATATACTAATATATACTTTAGATTTGTTAGCATTTATTAGTATCACTAACTTTAATAGGCTCATAACATGCTCTGCAACTTTTTTCAGAGGAGGTTCTGCACTTTTATTTATTTCCCATTTCTTCTGTTTTCCAGGATGTCAATAGGCAAAATGACATACCCTGACAAATTTGTGATGTCTTTCAAGCAGTTAATATGCCACTCTGTTGCTGTTTGTGCCTGCTTCTGTATTTCTTTGTACAAAATTGTTGGCCTATTTTTTCCAGGTTGGGGATTCTGAGCTTGTGACATTCAACAACACAGGAGAAAGCTGATCCAACAACAGCAGCAGCGCACTGAAGGCAAAGACCTGTGTGGCAGCGCTCTAGTGGGGGCACAGTCGGTGTGGTAATTCTGAATGTCTTCCCAATTCCTGTGGTATTTTCTGTAATAACATTTCTCACAATTAACTCATTTGATATTAATGCAAGGATAATATACTGTTCCACAGAACTTCCATTGTAGTTTAGCATTCACTAGAGCCCACTTGTTGTTAAGTGTTCCTGAAAGCTCTTTATTGAGCAGAAGTTGCAGAAAGTGCTTATTATGTTTTATATCATATTTTGCCTTTTCTAATGGGTTCCTGTGGTCTTGGAAAGTGCTTGTAGGTAAACTTCAGGTAAGGCCCCTGAACATAAATCAAGCTGGTAAGACAAAATGAAGTTGTATCACTAAGTCAAATGCCTT